>PVJX010007539.1:0-55000 GCA_004027295.1 Dolichotis patagonum
CTTTCATTTCCAAGGATGGAACCCAGGGCTTCACTTATGCTAGGCAAGAGCTCTGGCACTGAACTACATTTCAGTTCTGTCTCTTGAGGACGTGATGTTGTCCTCGGACTCTGTCAAATACAAGCTGCCACCATGCCGATTGCTTCTGAACGTGTGAGCTGACTGCGGACTTCAGACGTGCAGGCAGGACTCACAGTAGAAGGCTCAGCCCTTTGGGTCTCACAGGTGCATATGGACTCACCTGCAGCGCAGTTCTCCTTGCTTTTAAGACCTAAGAGATAAAGCAGATTTTAACAGAGAAAGTTTCCAGAACTAGAGGAGACCTTCGGATCATCTCATCTGGGTGGTGTCAGTTCTAAAACCTTCACCCAGGTGCACAGCAGCAATGGGGAGCAGCGATCCGGAGCCAGCTTCTACACGGACCTGCTTTGTTGGCATTGAGCACACTTGGAGACAGTCTTTGGTCCCCAAGAGCATGTGCTCTTTGCTGCTTTTATTGAAGCAGGTAGCTCTCATCATCTATCTGGTGCTGTATGTATTTTCTTTCTACCACTAGTTGGAAAATTCAATAGCTGTTTATTACAAGAGGATGACAGTGTTCTGTGAATTTAAATGAAAATAACTTTTGCATCAATTTCAGGGACCAGTGTAGGGAGTGTGGGGTTTGTGGCATGCTGGATTGCTAAGGAACTGTGAGAAATGAGTACCAGCTACACACCTCTAGCAACTGTGTCTGGGAAGCTGTATATGGCTGATATAGGAGAATGAAACTCCCGTCCTACTGTGCCCGGTACGAGTTCATGTTCTCTAAAATCAAAGAATGAATTTTAGGAACAATGGAGGTTAGGAGGTGAAGAGTAGAATATATTTATTGAGAGAAGGAAAGCTTCTGCCTGAGAGAGACAAAGGGGTCCCGAGCCAGTTACCAAGGACTCTGTCTTTTCCAGGGACTTCTATAGAGTAACATCATGGGGTGAGATGGGTTCAAGGTGGGGAAAACTGGGAACTTGCAAGGATATGGTCATAAGGTACAGACAGAACTATAGTCAGCCAATAAGATTAATAGTTCAGGTAAAATTGATTAAGTTGGGGACAAATGGGGAAGCGAATCACGTAGAAAGCAGGCGTTCTTATGGAGCAGTGACTCTTCCAGAGTGGTCGGGATGGTGACTCCTGACTTCCTCAGGGTGATAGGGAACTATTTAGAATATCAGCCCTTAGAATATGGATGTATTTTCTTGGTCTTTATCCTGAGGCCTGGCCCACAGCAGAAAGTGTCTGTCTCCCCCATATCTGGGCTCCTGCACTGGCTCCTTTGAGGACCCAGCCCTGTCTCACTGCCTGTAATATTTCCAACGAACTCAGCTGCCTATAACATGTCCACATTTTGTGACTTTTTCTTTTTTTTTCTTTTTTCGAAAAGTTGACATGTGGAATGTGATTAGAAATTTCTTGACTTTAAAAAAAATGCTGGCTATTTTCTTTGCTTTACTGGTGACTGAGCCCAAGTCCTTTACATTGAGCTACATCCCCAGATTTTCTTATTTTGTTGAGAAAGGGTTTCACTAAGTCATTAAGTTGCTTACGCTAGGTTTGAACTTGCTGTCTTCCTATCTCAGCCCCCAAGATTGCTGGGATTATAGATTTGTTTTACTTGGGTTTTTTTTTTTTTTTTTTAAATACTGCACATTCCAAGGAAAATACATCTGGAAGTCAAATTGTTCTAGGTGGGCTTCCAACTTGTGGTTTCTGACCTAGTCCAGCTACCTGATTTTACAGGCCAGTGAGCTAAGAGGAAAAGTGACATCTGTGTGTACTTAGTGAGCAGAAGGGTTAGGGGATGGAAGCCCAGTTTCCTGATTTCAGTCTCTTCCTACTCCAATATGCTGTTCTGTTAATTTCATCCTCTAGCCATTTTGACTTAGCGTGGAAGTCCAGCATCACATTTGAATTTAAGCTGCTCGCAGGGAAAGGTGAGCATTGGAGACATTCTTCAGTCAAGTGCCAGAGGCCTGAGTATCTCTTAGGTGAAATTTAAGTGCTTAGCAATCACATGATTCCTGGCTGTGAGAACAAGCCCTAAGAATTGTCAGCGTGGCTGTCCTCCAAAATCAACCCCAGCATGCTACTCTCTGCACATCATTTGTCTTAGGACACACTGTGTTTGCAAAGTCATTAAGCCATAAATCAGTTATTCTCTGGAGCATCCTATACTGGATGGATCCAAATAGAAGTTTCAGTCATCTGAGAGCAGAAGATTTCTCAGGTTGCAGAATTTTGTTGTGGTGGAAAACTTATAAAGCAGCTTTTTAGCCTGATAAAATCCATGGCAGTGGGAAGAGACTTGTCAGTATTTTGATTTAGGGCTTTAATGTGATCCAGTAAATTGATGGAGCAAGCATAACTCCCTTTGGGGACACTCAGAACACAGTGTATTGATTTTTCATCTCCCGCACAATGCTGGCCTGGCCATCAGTCCTCAGGGAATAAACACAAAATGAAGATTGTAAAGAACATTACTTTCGAGCATCGGGTTGGAAAGAGGAACTCATGCAAGAATTATAGTAAAGGAGAGAGTACCCAGAGTTTCTCTCCTCAGCGGATGAATAATGTAAAGCTGATGGGACCTTGAGTACTAAACAAGTGGAAAAATTCCCTATTGGAATAGTTTGTGAATCTAATGTCTCTGGAATCAGGATGATGTGTAACTGTTCCATCAGTGTAGGCCCACTACTCAGCACAAGAATGGTACTCAGGGTGTGCTGGAAATACATCCTTTACCTTTTATATTGTTAATTTATTAAATGATTACTATGTGTTAAGAGCAAGGACAAGCACTCACACACGTACTCTAAAGAGTCCCGTTAGGTGGTTGGACTTGTTGATCCCTTTCCTTAGTTTTCAAAACTGAAGCTGGGAAGCTACAAAGATCACCAAGGTCACAAAGACCACCGAGGCCATACAGCAAACAGACGGAAGACCTGGGCAGTCAGCCTGATTCTCAAGTGCATGTTCCATCGTGGGTCTGTACTTCCCCGTAGGGAAGAAAGTGTGATTGCATAAATGCATGAATATTTCCAGATTAAGACTGCCATAGAATCCAGGGAGTTCATTGTATCTGGTAGTCTGGAAGACTTGAGTTTATCAGGAGTGACTAAATCTCAAATTAGTTACCACTGCTTAGGAAAGGAAGCTGGTACCACGTTGTCCAGGAGCTCAAATGCCCTGCTAGTGGATTTCTCCTTAAGAGCTTAGCTTCCTGGTCCTGTACCTAAGTATAGCCCAGATATTGTTTAGAATTCATTGCAGTCTTTAGGAGGCTACTTAAATGCCCCAACCCTCAGTTTGCTAATCTAACAAAGGAGATATTTTGTGTAGTGGTTGTGACTATTAAATGAGGTAAATATTTGCAAAGTTCTTAGTGCTGTGCTAGGGGGCATGGTAGCTAGGTGTGCTTTAAAGTGTACTGAAAAGATAAAGGAGAGTGGAAGGGGAGGGGCCAACTTCTCTCCAAACTTTGGGAGCTATCAGGAGGGTGTTGATTTTATTTTCCAGATGCAGCTCTGGAATTCAGGGTCCTAGTCCTCCTTTTTTGGAGATTTTTGGCATACTTTATAAATTCTGGATTTTTAACCCAGAAAGTATGGATGTCTTGAATGAGAGAGAAATCTCAGAGGAACATTCTTAGAACCTTGAGCACTGCCTCTCTGGCTTGGAGAGTCCAGTTCTCTGCTCTTTTCTCCGAACAGCCTGCTGGAAGGTAGAGCATTTGTCTGATTCTCTTTGTCCTCTAGGTGGGCTGGAATATTCCAAGGACACTCTGTACTCTGTCTCTCTCCACACAGGGTGATGCATTGATGACCAAATACGTCATAGGACTCTTGACCCTTCTGTTGCCAAGTTGGTAAGTTTGACCAATAGGAAGTCCTGATAGGACATGGGAAGGGAAGGGAGGAGAGTAAAGTAAGGCTATTTGTGTTGTGCTGGGGGTTGAATCAGGCACTTGTGCATGATAAGCAAGCATTCCACCAGAGAGCTGCAACCACAGCCCAAAGCTACCTATTTTTGATTTTTTAAATCAGTGTATTATTCGATGACTTTTCCCAGTAAAAGTTATATCCACTCATACCTTCATCAAACAGTTTCTAGGGTGAACTATGCCCCCTGTTTTGAATGTACCATCTACTTTGACCGAGTCTTTTACCAATAAATGGGACAAGAATCTCATCTTTGGTTGGACCAGGGATAAGCTAACAACCAAACTGGGAAGCTCAGTGAATGATGATGAAATGTCTGTTCAAACATTTTAAAATCAACATGGTGACCGTAAGTGATGTCTCCTGAGAAATCATAACATGGAGGAGATGTCCTTTTTGAAAGTGATGATACAAAGCTTACCATGGGAAGCAGTGATACAGAGGTTGGGATGGAGGTGACTATGATATCCCAACCTGGATATTATGGAGGAAAAGTGGGACTAGGAGGATAGCATTGGTAGCCATGGAAAGGGGTGGGCTTCAGGGACAGTTAGGTCCTTGGCATGTATAGTACTTACGGTGGACAGGATTGGGGAAGAAAGAGTCAGCAACGGGTCTTCCCAGTTTCTGGCTTGTGCCATTGATTGCATGGTGACCTCATTTACCAAGCTTGGGAACCATGGAGGAGAGCTGTTAGTGGGAGGAGTTTCTTGAGTTCGGTTTTGAGGACACTGAGTCAGATGTCCAAATAAAGATGCCAAATTGGATCCCTACAGGCAAGTAATCATAAAGCCAAAGAAATCTGGATGAAGAATATGGCTTCTGGTATATTAGTGACCAGACTGGAGTTCAAGCTGTGGCCATGAGTGAGCTCACCTAGTCTGAGGTCATAAAAGTGATCCAAAGCAGGGTTTCTCAGCCTTGGCACCACTGACGTGCAGGGTGGCCAGTTCCATGTTGTGGGGATCACACTGACATGTATTGTAGGTGTTTAACAGTGCCCTGAGCTCTACACAAGAGACACCAGTGTGCTTCCCAATTGTGGTAATCTACACATCTCCAGGTATTTCCAACTGCTCCCTCAGGGCCAAGGGGGCCCCCCAGCGAGAACCCCTGGTGTAAGACAATGGCGATGAGATGAGGGATGTGGTATCTTATTGCTGAGGTTTTATCTTGGCTCTGTCCCTGCCTGACTGTGAGACCCAGGTGGATATGCCCTGGGTCTCCACGTCTCTGTTTCCTCTATGGGGAATAGAGACACCAGTAGGAGGAAGGTCCTCATTTGTTTCGGTAAGATAGGTAAGAAAGCTTGGGAATATTCCTTGGATCACCGTCTGGCTCTGGTGATGTGTTTGTTGTTGTTATAGTCTCAGTGTGGCCCTTGTTGAGAAAGCGGTTGGGATGCAGCAGTGAGTCTTGGGAGATGCCAGTGTTCATGATTAAATAGAACGGGAGGAGGCAGAGACTTGGGTAGACCAGCTGGAGTGAGCATAGGAGGAAGGATGAGTTGATGGTGACTTGCAGGACAGATGGAGGAAGAGGCAGTGGTCACAGGCACAGTGGGCTTCTCACCCAGGAAGCGCACAGTGCTCCTAACCCATTCTCCCTGACACATACACCCGGGAGAAACCGACTGAGCGTATATTATCAAGACAAAATGCTTTCAAATGCCTTTGTTAACTTTATTAAAGAGTGTAGGATCTATCTGAGAATGATTGTTTTACAGTGTTCTTACATGGCACTCAGACGGTATTTATGATATTTTGGTAAAGACTTCTCTCCTGCTCCCAGACTGGTGTTACAAGGTCAGTGAAGATGGACAAGCCAGCAGCAGGTAGTGAGCCCTGAAGAGCCAGCAGGCTGTGCAGGCAGAGGCCATTTAACCCTGTCCCTCCTGCCTGGGTACAAGTGAGGGATCGGGGACCAACATATATAGTCATCACGTGGATGGAATTGAGAAACTGCTTCCTGTGTTTATCAGCAAGATTGCTTTATTCATTCAGTTCAACATCTTGGGTACCGATACTCCAAGATAAACAAAAGATGCCCTGTACCTCGCCCTCCTCCTCTACCCTAACCATCTGATACATCTGTTAATTCTCAACTTCCGGAGCACAGTTCGTTTCTAAAAAAATAAATGGATGTGGGCCGGAGAAAGAAAGAGGATCTGTAGAAATCACGATTGTTCTCTCCCCCTCTCCCTCCATCCCTCGCTTGCCTCTTTCCTCTCTCCTGCTCTTCCCTCCCTGCGCATACAGGTGATGATCGAATTGCATTCCAGATTCTGTACTAGGTGCTGGCCTGCAGCAGAGAACAGAGAATAGAGAATCTTTGAATCACACGGTCCTTGCTTTTCAAGAAGTAAACATATATCTCAAAATGTAGATACATATGAAAGGACCAATAAAAGACCGGAATGTGTGGATGCATGAATGACATTGTGCTTTTATTCTACAAGGTGACGGGAAGGCGGGACCAACGCCAGGCTGGGAGGTTCTGCTTACTCTGAGGTCACAGAGGGGTCCAGATAACGCAGCCCCAATGACCACATTAGAGGACTTCGGAGCTTGTGCTAGGAGCATAGGGAGGGGGCAGGGTAGGGTGAAGAGAGGGAACAATTGTGACCTGCTCAGGTCAGGGGCCAGGGCACACTGACCCAGGGGCAGCCAGGGAGAGGGCGCAGGTGTTCAGATTTGGGGAATACTTGTCCTCCTCTGTGTCCGTGTGACTCTACTCACTATTGGTGCTCAGACAGTTCCAGGGACTCATATGACATCTCTTTTTTATTCTTCAAAATGCTAAGTTGCTGCTGTGTGACCTCTGTTTTCTGAATCATTTGAAAGACACGCGGCCTGTTCAATACCACTCTCAGCCTTCCTGTCATCAGTGAATGAATATTGAATTGTGCCCCAGTGCCTCCTTTGCAAAGTTCTTCAAAATTAGGACTTTGGTGAGGGTAGTGGGCAGGGATAAAATCCGATACTGCTTTTGCTGTGAGGGTGATTGGAAAAATTGTCATTTCATCCAGTAAACATTTACTAAGTTCCACTGTGTACAGAACAAGTGAGGCAACTGTTGATCTACTGGGTCTCAGCCTAGTTGTAAAGTTTGACCTGTAAATAACGTCAGGGGATTGCGTGTTGAATAGAACGTGTAGCAAAAGTGACAGGCAGTGAAGTAGGGAGTTAAATTAAAAAAGGAAATCTTGGCATTGTTGGTGGGGTTGTAAACTGGTGCAACTGCTATGGAAATCACTTCAGAACACTGAGACTAGAAATTCCACTTGACTCAGCTATTCCCCTTGTAGGTGTCTTCCCAAAAAGAGTTACAGACATCATATTACAGTGACCCATGCAGCACCATTATAATAGCAGCACAATTATAGCAACAGAATTCATAATAGCTAAACCTAGTTTGTGGTCTAGGTGTCCATCCAGAGATGAGTGGATAAAGAAAATGTGGTATTTGTACACAACGGAGTACTACTGTCCTCCATAAAGAAGGGTAAACTCAAGTCATCTGTAGGAAAATGGAAGCACTTGAGACCATAATGTCAAGCAAAAGAAAAGAGACACACGAACTTAGATATTACATGGTTTGTCTTTCATGAGAACCTTAAAATATATGGCTGGGAATTTAGCTCAGTGGCATAAATGCCTGCCTGGCAAGTGTGAGGTTGCGAGTTCAAACCCCAGTACCAAAAACAGAAATAAAAACAAAAACAAACCCTAAAATATAAAGAGCACATAAATGACAATAAGAGAGGTCACAATAGATCTTTAGCATTTGGGAAGGGAACCAAGAGACCGAGAGAGGAAGGGAGGGAAAATGAGATGAAAAGAGGGGCGAGTTAGGGTGTGCTGTACACATAGTTCCTAAGTGTTATGGTTTTTACCTTGTGTCCACTTGAGAAGTCTAGAAGCTTAACTAAGGGACTGAGCAGCTCTGCATCCTGGGGTGTAGAAGACAAGCCATTAGCATTCTAGGATATGGATTCAATCTGAGAAGGTCAAAAGCTTCACTAAGTGATCCAGCAGGCGGCCGGGGTCCCTAGTTTGTAACATCCTCAGCCTGTGCAAGAGGAGGGCAGGCAGATGGTGTGAGTGCTACACCCACCCCAGGGGAGCAGCCTGCATACAAGAAAAGGCAAATGAGGAGGGTTAGGGTCCGGGCTCGTTGCTCATGCTCGTTCTTCTGAGGAGCTCTATTCTTCACCTTCAGCTTGGACATTGTCTCCTGGCTCCTGGCATGGGCTTCTGCATAGGACTCTTCAGCCTTCATTGTAGACTCCTCAGCCTTCGGTCATAGCGTTTCAGTGTTCCATCACAGACCCGTCGGCCTCCTGACACAGACTGGCTGGACACTGCAGTGAGCTCCAGCCCTTGGGCTGGACCCTTCAGCCTCCAGCATGCAGACACCTCTGCACGCTCCCTTATCTGATCTGTGGTTGACCATTGTGAGCCAGTCTTGTAACTTCTTATACATTTGTATGTCTTGTATTATATCTGGTTCTCTAGTCAACCCTGACTGATACACTATGAGAAATGTGATCTTCGTATACGACAGACCTGTACAAATGAGAGAAAGAGTGAGAGAGAGAGAGAGAGAGAGAGAGAGAGAGACAGACAGCCAGCCAGCCAGCCAGAAGTGGGGGAGAAGTAAAAAAAAACAAATTAAGGTATGTCATGTATGTGTACCAACTCTTCAAGATGAATGTAATCATTATACTACTACAAACATGCACTAATAAAAATGGGAAAGAAAAGAATAGAGAGTTGGTTCTCCCTGCTAAGCCTAAGGAGAGTTCCTAAAAGAGGTGAGAGGTGAGCTGGGTTGTAAGTGTAAATTGGTGTAAATGGTTGTATGTGTAAATTCTTGTAAGTGTAAGTGGTTCACTTTTTCAGTGGGTGAAAATGTAAACAAAAGGATGTCAGCCAGAAAGAAATGGTGTGTGCAAAGGCCTTGTAGCATAAAGGAGCATGTAGGTTCTCATCAAGCTGAGGCGTCTTGGGAGAAATATGGCATTCATCGGTACTGCATGGTACTACAAAATGAATACTGGGCTATGATGGATGTCTAAGATAGTCCAGGAGTTCAGACACTCACCCATAGATCAATGTGTCTGAGAATCAATTTTAGTCATTCAACTACTGTTTCTTGTTACATAATGCAAGTTAAAATTATATACCTAAGACTGGTAGCATCTACTTAAAGTTGCTTGTTTTCTTTGAATTGCTTTATGTTGTTTAGTTAGATGTGCAGAGGAAGAAAACTTTTAGACATTATTTTATAAAGGAACTTTATACTTCCACTGAAATTAAAAGTTCAGTGTGCCAAGTGACATGTTTATACAATACAGTCACCATTTAGTATCCATGGGGTATTTGTTCTAAGTGTCCTTTAAGATACCAAAATCTAAGATTCTCAACTTTTTGCATAAAATGACATAGCATTCACATATAACCTATGCACAGCCTCCCATGTATCTTAAATTACCTCTCGATGGCTTATAATACCTTACACAATGTAAATGCTATGGAAATAGTTGCTCTGCTGTATTGTTTAGGAAATAAGGACCAAAAAAAAAAAAGCCATCTATATGTATTCAGCTGAGATGCAATATTTTTTTTTTCCTAAACATTTTAAATCTGTGTTTGGTTGAATCTGTGGATGAGGAACCCACAGAGACAAAGGGCAAACTGTATGTATTTAATTAAATACTCAAATCCTGAAACCAAAGAGGCCCCTGTGCATGCTGCCTGCCTCCCTCAGCATGTGCTGTATCTCACTCTGTCAACAAAGCTGCAGGTGAGGAGATGCGGAATGTAAGTGCCTGATATTATCGCTTCTGGGTTAGAGAAGCATCACTCAAGTGGCAGAGTGGAGAGGTGAGGAGAAAGGGAATTAGATTTTCCAAACACTTTCCATTCACTATCTGCAAAGTTCAAATAATTGTACAAACAAGGAACTGCCTATGTTCTGTGGCAGTGAGGTAGTGCTGGAGAAGAATCACAGTATTAAAAATATGTTATCAGCCTCAGCCCTCTTTCCCTTCCTCTCCATGCCTGAGAGTCTGCCTCATCTCATTAGCCTTAAGGATGAATGCAGGATTCCGGAGGCTTTATGACAGGAAGTGCCATTGTAATTCTGTACACTGTAATTCCTGAAGAACCTTGGTGATAGATCATCTGGACCTGTGCCCTGACCCCCTTCAGGAAACACCGTGAGCCTCTGTCTTGGTTACTTGTCTCCTGTTGCTGAGACAAAATACTTGATGCTCAAAAAGAAGGAAGGAAAGGTTTATTTAGCTCACAATCTGCAGAGTTTTCAGCACATAGCCAACTGGCTCCAACACAGAGTGACACATGGGAGACAGCAACAGTTCATGGTGGTGGAAAATAGCACAAACAACAAGAGCAAAAGGGGAAGAGCAGGGAGAGAAGACTCCTGTCCCTTGTATTGTATGTAGGCCACACCCATTTGGGTGTGACACTCACACCCATAATGCCAGCATTGGACCATGATTCACTCACGAACTCTAAAAGTCTGTCTCCATGACTGCATGAGGCTTTGGGGGGACATCTAGACTCAAACCATAACAGCCTCAGTGGTATATTTTGGATACCACCCTTTTTATTAAGGCAATGAAAGACTAGAATAGGCTTAAGGGACTATTACTTGTCACTGAATCTAGGTAGGATAAAACCTTTAGGGCTTCTGATGCCAGGTCAAATATGCACATGTTTCAGGGGCCCATAAGTTGCTTGGAATGAATGAGTCAAAGTGGTCAAACTAAAAAATAACAAATAACAAAACAAACAAAACAAAACAAAACAAACAACTCATTCAAATGGGTGAACAGCTGCTTAGCAATAATCAAGGATTGTTAAACATCAAGTAGACTGGTCCCAGTGTCTTTAGGTCTATTTGATGAAATTTGGAATTTTTTGGTGACATCTAAAATATTTTGATTATCTCTTTTTCCTCCCCACCCCTCAGATGAGGCAAACTCTGTGGTCCAACCAAAACTATAGTGCATGTATTATAATCTCTAAACTGGATACCTTTGTGTATGGTTTTATACCTCTTCTGACATAGTATTGGTTTCTGATTGATCATCTCCAGAGCCAGAAAGCTCACTACCTCACAAATAAGTCCACTGTGTTGTTAGACAAGACAGGCCTATATTCAAGAGAAAAACCTTGGGGAGGGCTGGGGATTTAGCTCAGCAGCATAAGCACCTTCCTGGCAAGTGCAAGGTCATGAGTTCGATCCCCAGTACTGCAAAAAAAAAAAAAAAAAAGAAAAACCTTGGGGAAAAGTCCTAAATGTCTTGGCCTGGAGATGAAGGCCTACTCCTGCCCCACTGTAGTATACACCTTGGTGGTCCTCCTCTGCTCCTGAGATGGGCAGATCAGCATCTCCTGAGTTGACCATCTGCCTCCCCAGTGTTGAGGTTTTTCTCAAACACTCTCATGTCTAGAGGCCCCTGGGCTTTTATCTTTGATGTTCAAAGTTCAATGCCCCATTTAAAAAAACTATCAAAGTCCTGTCTGCAAAAGCAGTACACTTCATAAAAAAGGCAAATTATATATTTTGAATATGGTTAGAAAAGACCCTTGAGCTAAGCCTGCCCATTTGAACATTGCAAGTTAAAAGCACAGTACATTTAAAGAAGGAATATGAAATGGCAAAATGAAATTTGCATGTGGTTTCCATCCTAAAATATGTATGTATATTTTTTCTCAGTAAGATAGCTGAGGTTTAGATTTATTGGAAGGAATGAGAAGGTGAAAAATGTTAAAAATGTTTCTGGTATTGGAAAACATTTCCATGAATTTTTCATCACTATTTCTAGAGTTTTCCCCTGGTAGGGGCTCATGAGGGGCATATTCTGAATGGGCAGAATGCAGCACACATTCCTTTACCACAAATCCCTCTGCAGTCCCATGCAGACATCACTAATGGAGCACAGAAATTTTACCACCAGAACTTGAGTGCAACTGGGAAGGAGCCATGCCTTTCTTACTCAATCAATATATTTCCTGCATCTAAGACAGTGACTGGCATATGATATTTATTAATTAAAATCTTTGTGTAGCATTTCCATCCATTGAGGAAAGACTCATTCTCAACCTCCCCAACATGTTTCTCTAGATACTTTAGATCAGTTAATTAGTGCATGATTAGCAATTCTGAATTTGAGATTTCTTGGAGTCATGGGAGAGGGGGCAGCTTCCATTTCCAGGAAGCTGCATTAAAGATCTAATGGAAGATGGGGTGAAATGGAGGAAAGCTTTGGATCTATGTGAATGGTCCCTTCAACTTCCCTAGAAAATTTCCCCAGTATGATAAATGTTAGGTTATTTGAAGGATGAAAGAGGGCCTTCAGGATGACCTTGTGACACTCAACTGTACCATCCTTTCCTTCTCGACAACCATTTTGTTCATTCCATCACTGCCTCCATGCTGTCAAAACCACCAGTCCCAGAGAACATGACACAGTCCAACTTTAAATGTCAAGGAGGTCAAAGAAATGTTGGTGTGATGTCCATTCCCTTGCTAAGCTCTCCACTCCCCACATCGCCTCAGCACACAAGCCATACAGCTGACCTTACCCTCAGGAACAAGACAGCCTGTGATCTTTGGACTGCAACATTGGAATGACATTGCCCAGAGCCCACTGTGACTAAACCCCTGGGCCTTCTAGAACAATAGACTTTCACGAGGTCATCAAGGCATGGAGATGGGCAATAGTATGTTAGGGTTGTGCCCCAAGTGTCTTTTTATTCTCCCACCTCTAAGATGTGGAGCAGGCAGTGTTGCTATCTCCATCTTCCTGATGAAGATGTGGCGGAACAGAGGAGCAGATCCATTGCTGAGGCCTTCTGGGGAGCAGGAGCTCAGCTGTGAGTGCAAGACATTTTGTCTTCAGACTTGGTGCTTTGAACAGCATACTTTCTGATCAGAGATGGCAAGTTCTTCCAGGGCGCTGGGTCTCCTTCTCCTGTGGGTGACACCCTTAGGCTCTGGGTCTGCCACGTATATCTAAGGCTGCGGGAGCTGTTCCCTGTGTGCTGTGTGCATTCCCAAAAGGGACACACATTGCTTGACCATCTCCCTTGACTCCTCCAAGTACTGTTTTGCTTTCTCCTTCTGGTGCCCTTGTGTCCCGCTTCAGGGAAAGGCACAAGCTTGTGCAAACTCACGTTCCTCATTTAAAGCCCAGGAGTAGGATAGAAGACATAAATGCAGGTAGAAAGAAGACAAGGAAAATCATCATTTAAAAATTGTACTTTTAGGACAGCAATTTCAGGCCATAATGGAAATGACTCAAGGTTATCCATATCTTTACTCCCTAGGTCTGTTTATGTTTCTTTTCTTCTGAGTTCATCACATGTAAAATCTTTTAAAGATACCTTAAGTCCACAAATTAGCTTAGTTGATAAGGTAAAGGGCAGAAACTTGACCTAAAGAAATAACACCGACTGAACCTAGCCTTTCTCCTGTGAAATGAGTGTTCAGGGTTATATGTAGATGTCCCCCCTAAGCCTCATGTGCTCATGGGCAGGCCTTTGGGATGGTGACTGGGTATGGGTGACACTCACTGGTGAATTAGTCCACTGATGAGTTTGTAGCTCCATGTATTGTTCGGAGGTGAATCCTACTCAGAGGAGGTGGTCACCGGGGCATGGCCTGGGAAGGTCTACCTCTCCCCTTCCTCCCTCCGTCGCTCTCTGCCTCCTGACTACCATGCCATGAAGGAGCCTCCTCTGCTGTGCCCCTCTGCCTCACTGCCCTGTCTTGGAGGCAGCCCACTACAGACTGAAAGCACTACAGATTGTGAGCCATCATAAACCTTTCCTCCTCTAATTTGTGGCTGTCTCAGCTCTGGAGAAAGTAACCGTGACAGTGGGCTGTCCTTTGACCTGTGAAATGAGTCACTATCTTTATTTCTCTGGGTGGGGCATTGCTTTTCTCCTATGTACCCAGCCTCAGACTGTCTATAAACTCATAAACCCCACAGATTTCCACCACCAAAAACACATAAATATTCCTAGCCTCAGACTGTAATTCACCTTTCTCTTCACATCCTACACTCTTGTTTCTTTGAGTGTGTACTTTAAATTCTGACTAATAATCCTCTTTATGTATCTTCCTGATGCATCGTGAGAATTCTTTTTCTGGGATCGAAGTCATGAAACTGGCAACCTGTCCCACGGGTGGGGTGAGTCAACATTCTTTGTGTCTGCTCTGGGGACCTCCTTGGAACCTGTCCAGTGACAGCCTGCCTTAGATTCTCTCTCCTACCAAAACCTCCCCTAACCAGCTGCTGTACACCCATTCTTGTTCTCTCTCATTCTCTGTGCTCCTGGTCTCTCTTCCCACTCTCTACCTCCTTCTCAAACACTGGGTTTTGCCACAACACTTGGGTGTTTGAGACGCACAGGAGGCTTCACAGTTTTCTGTATTTTCCCCTTATCTTTTTGCCTCACCGACTGTGAGATGGATAATCTTCCTAAACAACCAGCGCTGGAGTAGGAGGTACTGCTCTTTCCAGTGCAGCTGGATTTGACCGCTAGGCAGAATCTCTACCAAGATTCTCTTCCTTTGTCACTTTGGACTTCACCAGTTTCTTTTTTTTTTTTTTTTTTTTTTTTGATACCGGGGATCGAACTCACGACCTCGCGCCTGCCAGGCAGGCGCTTACGCCACTGAGCTAAATCCCCAGCCCGACTTCACCAGTTTCTTCAATAACACAGGCACCAAGAGCTGTGTAACCCAGAGTTTCCTTGAGCTCATTGCTGAAAAGAAGCAAAGAAGCATTGTAGATGAAACAGGAACTTTCACATTTTTTGAAGCCATTTTTTTTTGTGCAATTCCAACTCCCACTGCTTTGCATTTGGCAGGCTTTGCGGGCTGCAAAGCAAGCTGCAAAGCATCTTTTGTTTTCATGGAGTTAGGGGAACATTTTTTATATTACAGTTTGTAGTGGGTAAATTCTGGGCTCTTGGACCTGCAGTCTGTGGATGCCCACTCCTTCTTGAGGTCAGATTGGTCTCTGGAAGCTTCCTGTGAGGCTGGGTGATACTGAGGAATCTGTGAGCCACAAGTGCTGTAACAGGGAAAAGTGAAATGGGAACAGGAGGAAAAGATATTTGTTGCAGCGACAACCAGAGGAGCAGCAGACTCATTTTACCCATTAGAAGCATTTCCTGTAATTACTAATAATAGATTTAAACTCTATTAGAGTAGAATTAGATGAAAAAAATTGACAGAAATCCTAAGGCAAGTGAAAGTAATGCAGTTCAAGTACTCTCACTAAATTATCCTCTGTCAGATGAGGTCCCACTCTAGACAAGACTGAGAAAAAAGAAACATCACCAGTAACCACTGGATTCACCACACACTGATAACATTTGTAGATGGAAAGGTAATGCCAGGGGTAGGACTAGAAACAACTCTACTCTCAGCCTGGGCTCTCTGCCCTAAGCCTCTCTCCAGCCCCAGTTAATACACTGACTTTATGTACCCTTCCACTACCCCGGCGGAGGACCCCATCGACTTTGTCACTCTATTTGGGGATGTCACTCTGTTTGGGGACATATGAGGTGTGATGAGACTATACTGTCTATAGGATTCACTTCTGTGTATTAGGAGATGTTGGTTGTACATAATGATTTCATGGATTGGGGTGGGGGGCGGGACTGGTCCATGTACACATAGCATGGATAGTGAGCATGTTGAGAGGAAGGAAGGCAAAACCAGAGGAGAACTCAACCACTGTAGTAATTGGAACTTGAGTCCAGAGAGGTAGGACCTGGAAGAGTAGGAGTAAATGAATGGCACAGAATTTGCCAACAGATAAAGCCTCTGTTCCTGCTGCTACCATGTGGACATGTTAAAATTTCTTTGAGCCTCAATGTTATACCTGTAAAATGGAACAAGGGGGTTACTTGAGGTAGAATGTGTGTCCCAGAAATAGGACAGTTAACTAACAGTCTTGCCTAACGATGGGCATAGTCACACATTCTTTGCTATTCCTTACATTGAGCGTGTCATCCAAATGACAGCAGGCAAATGCAGTCCAGCTGAGGGGGACCATAGCTGCATCTCGGGCAAGTGAGATAAAATTGTTTGGCCATGAAGTCTCACTGCAGGAGTTGGCACTAGCTCATTGGTGGAGACAGCTACAGGTAGGCAGTCGTTCTTGATGGACCGGTTTATCTGCAGTGCTTCTGTATCAGTCAGAGTCCACCAGAGAAGCAGATTTAATACAAGATTATTATATGTATGGATTCACAAGGTGGCTTGCAGTGGGCACCCACAGCATCAGGTGTGGAAAAGTGCAAAAGGGCTGTCTGTGCGCTGGACACCCAGAGGGTCCAGTCAGACACCCAAGGCCTGGAGCTCACTGTAGGGTCCTGTGCAAGTCTGCCTCAGGAACACAAAGCATCTGCGCTAGAAGCCAGGAGACAGACATTCAAGGTAGAGGCAAAGACTGGAGCTCCTGGAAAGGAACGGAAGAAACCCTTCCTTCTCTCCCTCCATTATTGCACTGAAGCTGAGGACCCACTGGGTGGTGCCACTCACACCCAGGGTGGGTCTCCGTCTTCAGCAAATCCTTAGGTCTCGCGCAGAGCTACCTGCATGCTAGTGCAGTCAGTTGCCTTCATGGTTAACTATCACAGCTGCATTTGAAGGGATTTCATGTGACGCGTTCCATTGTTGGGTATGTGCAGGACATGTGGGACAGGTGGGCCATCCAACAATTTCTTGTGACAAGGCAGGTTTCAGCCAAGTATATGAAACCTCCTACTTTTGAGCCCTCTGGACTCCATTTTTAGGATTTTGGCACATTTCACAAGAAGAAGAGTCAGATTCCCTTTCCCTTCCATCTGGACTGGCCATAGTGTCTTCTTTAAGTGAAAGAGTGATGCTTGGCAAGTGACAAGGTTGGATTCTACAGAGCCTGGCAGTTTCTGCTTTGCTCCCTGGAAAACTGTGCCTGAGCCTTGAGCCACCAAGGCTGAGCCTTGAGCCATCAGTAAGAAGCCTGACTCCCCCCAAGACTTTTATTGTAAGGAGACCAATTGCACAAGTGTGGGAAAGTCCCCAAGGCTGCACAGAGAAAGGTGCTGGACGGTTTCATCCAGCCAAGCCTCAGACACCTGTGCAGCCAGTAGAAGACCCAGACACAGAAGGGCAGGGATGAGTTGTTTCTTCTTTACGCAGAGGACCTTGGGAGATAATGCAAGGGAGATATGGCTCTAATCCTTCAAGTTTTGCAGTCGTGTGCAACCTATCGTAAGTAGCTACCCTAGTGCACTTGCACTGTTGACAGTGAAGGTGAGATGTGAATCGCTCCCTTCCTTCATTTGTACATTTGCTTCCATCCTGAGTTTCTCCTTCTGAACCTCTGACTCCAGGTCCTGGTTGCAAGATGAGAAACTACAATGAAATCCGAAAGGGATCATATGGCAGAGAGTTTCAGGAAGTAGCTGGTGTAAAGCAAATACCCACTAAAGAGCGTATGGAATAGAAATCGGCTTCCTACAAGAATCTGTCAGTTAAGTGGCTTCACTGAGCTAGAGGAGTTCAGCAAACTGAGTGTCCACAGGTGAGTAGCTTCTGTCGGGATTTAGAATGCTAGATGTGGGCTGCTGTCATGTCCTCGAGGCTCTTAACCCAGCACTTATTTTCCAGCTGGGGAAGAATTCTAACCATGTCTATCAAAATTCCAAACTGGATGAAGAACAGACCAGGGAGAATCCTTCCTGCCCAAACCCTTCCTTTACCTATGATGGGAAACAGTAAACTTGCTTCCTCAGAGCACGATGGAACATTTATCACGAGAGTGTAACTGATTAGTGGTCTTTTGTTTTATCTGATGGTTTTCTTAGCTTTTTTATTAAAGTGTGGGACCCTCTTTCCGGAAAGGTGTACACATGCACACAGAAACAATATTCTTTTTACACTTGACACTGGGTCACAGACTCCAGAAGCCCATTCTTACGTCGAGAATTCCTGACCCAAAAAGGATCTTATATTTTGATAATCTCGGGTTTCTAGAAAGAGAAATCCTCAAAAACAGTTTTAGTGTTATTTGATTTGCCTGCTACAGAAGAATCCTTTCTCCTCCTCGTGCTACCCAGGTTTTCAGTATGGAGTTAAAGTTGTTGACATAACTTTGACTAGCTTTTGTACAGCTTGGTTATCAGAAGCAATTAGGCTGATGTGTTGCCTTCTTATTTGTTTGTTTTTCTCTTGGAGACTTTGGGATCCTGCTCCATTTATGAAAATTATGCCCAACAGATTTAGGAGAGCATCCGCTGGTTGAGGACGACTCATCTTTTGACTAAAAGCAGCTAAGCAAACTCTCTTCCGACCACTCGGATTGCAGAATGCAGCGCATAATTAAGTGTTTACTGAAGAAGCCAGCAAACAGGCCTTTGGGGAAATATGTCAGAGCAGCTCCTGTCTCCATAGCAACCTCCAATGAGTCTTCCAGAATAATGGGAGCATTCTCAGCACCACTGACGCAAAATAATAAAGCAGCAACTAACGAGAACACAGGATAAACTGCCTTGTTCTGTTCCAAGCATTAAATATTTAACATCTCCGCTTTCTATGCTGGCATTTAGTGCGTCCATTTTTTGTCATTTCAGCTGAGGACAGCTGACATCTGTTGAGCACGCTCATGACCATGCGTCTCAATATTAGGTACACAGTCTCAAGGAATACACTTTATAAGCAATTAAGAAAGTGTAGTCTCGAGGATTTCTGAGAACAGAGATTCATTAGCTGCAACACCAGGCCAGCCCTTCTCACTGGCAAGTACTGTTGAGCTCTGAAGTGAAAAGAACGCTCCATAATGCGCTGGGCAACCTTTCTCTTTGAGACTGGTGTGACTTTCCACAGTTTTGGGATCTAGTACGTGGGGCTGGGCAGCCGGCACTGTTACAAGGATAAAGGGGACGTTCTGCGGCTTGGAGCCATGGAGCCCTGTCTTGGCTCAGACACTGGATCCTAGGGCTTCTCAGCTGCCACTGGTGTGCCATCTCTCTCTCCGTTTCTCTCTCTCTCTCCTTTGATGCTGTAGAGTGAGCTCAGGACATCCTGTGCTCTGGGCAGATGCTCTGTTGCTGGGCTGTGTCTCCACCCCTTCTGCTCATTTGATGCTCTGCTGGGTAGCCAGGCGTGTGGAAACCCACATGAGCTGGGCGGAAAGAAGTCAGTGTAAGTGGGAGGAATGGTGTGAAAGAAACTGCAAATGAAATGGACACAGGGATCTGAAAAAAGCCCTCCCTCTTGCTTTATACTTCAGGTTGCATATCTACAAGTGCATTGCTGAATAATTAGTGCAACCTAATGACCTGTTTATGGGTGTGTGTGTTGATATACACATTGTAGCAAACTCTACCCATGATTCAGTGAGTGACTATGATTTGCCATGCGTGTTGCTAGACCGTTTCATGCTGACTGTATTTAATCATTTTAACACCCAGTGGTGTATTTTATCCTCATTTACATAGGACTAAGTTTCAGAAAATCTAAATAATCTGCCCCAAACTAGCAAGTGGTAGGTGAGGACTTTAATTAAAATTCTCTTCCAAAGATGTTTTTATATGAATGTGTGTGTGTATGTGTGTGAGAGAGAGAGTGAGAGAGAGAGAGCGCGCGAGTCTGTGACATTTCAGGTGGAGCACAGATAAGCCATTTCTCGCAACTGGATGATGGATGATGCTTGTCATTCTGGTACTCAGGGAGCCCCACAGCCCAGCCATTCTGGGTAGGCAGTTGGTGAGTGGATTTCTGCAGCGCTGGTTTGCTTTTGCTCTCAGATTCCAAAGCGCCTTCCTGTGGACTTCCTTTCTTTCTCTTGAAAAGACCAAAGGAGATGGGTAGTGGTCAGTAAAGACTCCGGAGACCAGAGAGAGAGCGCTCGAGGATAACCGTGACCAAGGCTGCTGAGAGTCAGGAGCGTCAGCCATGATGGGTGCTGTGCTGAATCGAACCAGCATAGGGGAAGGCACCCGGGTGCAGGTTCTGGGGTTAGGGGGAGCCACGTGGATCTGGGTGACAGGAGAGTGCTCATGTGTGTGCTGCGTGTAGGCTGCGTGTGTGCACACATGTTCGTAATTCATTTTCTTTGGCTTTTAGGTTCTCATAGTTTAGAGTCTCTCAACTGATGACTAATTTGCAGGTGCATTTGATGGCCTCCAACGGTCATGAGGACATAAGCCAGGGCCCTCTTAGGGAGGGGATGATGTGTCATCACTTCTTGGGACTGCCCAGAGCAAGGGACATTGCATTTCTAAGCAGGACACATCTGCCCCATACTCATACTCAATACGATTTTGGTAAACAGTCAATAAAAAATGAAAGGGGGACATAATAGAATAATAACTAAGGGCTCTTAGCAAAAATTAAATAACAAGGCCAGGGCCAGAAAGCTGATGAGAGGGGGAACAGATGGCTTTATTGGAGAGGTCACAGACAACACTAGATCAAATTCCTAGTTAGTCTGGGAGAAAGTCAGCTCTTCTGATTCTGTGGGATACTTTGAGCTTCAGACAGAGTGCTGGGTGCTGGGGTTCTTTTGCAGACTTATGCTATTTTGGATGCTGGGCTTGGAAAGAAATAGTGTTGCTCAATGAATAGCAATAAGTCTTCCATGACCAGAGCACTGGGGGGTTTTTTGGAGGGTGTGTATATCAAATTAATATCTCATACCTCTTTTGAAGAGCTCTTTACTTGAAGTTATAGAAGGCATTTGTAGGAATCTAGCTTGCTGGACTTCCAGTTCTGTCTATAAAACCAACTTTTCTTGACTAAAGTCTAAAAAGTCAATGGAAAACTTTAAATCTGGAGAAGGCTTTTAGAACATTGCAAATGATTCTCCAAAACTCAGGCAGGGATCGCCTAAGGTTTCTGACTTGGCCTTTCAGCCCTTAGGAGACCTGGGCTCCCTGTTCTGGGCTTCTATCAAGATGTCTGTGTTTGGATTCTGCTTTTACTATTTCTTACTGTCCGTGGAACTTTTGGTAAGAAACTGAATCTTTATTTCAAGTAGGGCAGGGTGTTGCCCTGTAGCCCAGACTGGCTGGGAACTCGTAACAGTCTTTCTATCTCTTCTCCAGCATGCTGGGATTACAGGCAGGTGACACTGTGGCTGGCAATGACTGAACCTTTTTAACTCTTGATTTTTACATCCGTAAAATAGGAACAAGAATGGAATCTGCTCCAGAGAATTACAGTGAAGATTATAGAAATAATTTATAGATAAAACGTGGCCCAAATAAATTAGATGTCCCAAGTCTGTATACCTGTGCACTAATAAAACATATTTTTAAAAGGACGCCCAGTCTCCTATATGTATTAACAGCATAATATATTTTATATGCAGTCCGAGGCGATTCTTCTTTACTCGGTGTGGCCCAGGCAAGCCCGGTGTGTTCTCCCGCCTCTCGAGGCCTGGGCAGGCTGTATGAGGGTGTGAGCTCTGAGGAAAGAATGTGTCCCTTTCTGTGTCCCCAGCATGAAGCACTGGGCTGACACACAGTTGTTGCTCATGAAAGTGTCTGGACTCCTGGAGCCAAATAGTGGCTGATTTTGTCGTTGAGGGAAACACAGAAATGGTCTGTGGTTCTCCCGAGCTGCACAGGTGGTGAGTGGCAGAGCTGTGAGGGGACCCAGCACCCCCAGTCTGGAGCCTGTGACCCATGAGGAACCTGGAGTGAGGACTGGGTTAGAAAAACCCAGTGGTGGTGGAGGAGGAGGAGGGGGAGAATCATAAAATATTGACCAGGCTGTCACTCAGGCAGGACCTCTCGTGTTAGTCGGACTTCACGGCTGATCAATCACTGCCTCCTTACGTTCTCCCACCTGAAACATAACTTTGGGCGTGGAGAGTCTTTTTCCTTCCTCAGCCCCAGAATCCGCCATTACAGATGCATGGATTCCAGGGCATAGTGCAGTGCCTGGCACAGCAGGCACCTGTGTGCCCTTCCCGAGGGAAGCTGTGAGTGACTCTGTGATTTGCCTGGGTCAGCTCCTCTTCTACCCCCAAATTCATGGAAATCTACCTAAGTCAGTGGCTCTGAGTTCGATTCCTGACAGAATTATTTTCTGTCAGCATAATCCTTGGGCAATTTATCTCGTCTTTTTTGGCTTTGTATTCTTGTCTGGAAATGATGACACCAATATTTCCTTCACTGAGTTAGTGGGAGGAGGAAATTAATTTATCCAATGGGTTCCAGTTTAAGGGTTATATGGTTTAACACCTTCACCATACAGCTGGGGAAACCCAGGCCCATGGAGTGAGGTGACCAGCACACTGACACAAGGGCCCAGGCATATGGACCCCCAGATCTACATATTTATCATGGTCTCATCTCTCAGGCGCAGTAATTGGCTCTGCGCTATCATCTGCTCTGTTCCTGTGGAGTTGTAGCATCTACTATTTCTGATTAAGGAGCAGGAACTTGAGTGTGTTGTGTCATCCTGCCCTCTGGTGGCTAAAACACATATTGCAGCAAAGAGAAGCGCTAGAGAAATCCACGATTGAGTGACCCCTGGGAGAAGGGACTGGTTGGCTGTCTAGGGGTGTGTGAGGCATTTTCTGGAAATGCAGGGCTGGGATGGAAGGCCAGGCTTTTATTAAGGGAGCAGGTCTTGAGCGGTGGAGGGTGTTAGTGCTTCTCACAGTTTCTAATATTCTAGGAATACAGGAAATGCTACTTTTTCGCAGCTGTCTAACTAGTTCTCAATTCTTGGAATAGCGCGGAGAGGCGTTTGAGGCACATCCTGGTTTTCTCCAGTCTGGGAGTTTGCAAACACTGAAGAAGTCGGTACAGAAAGACCTGCAGCGAGCAGGTGTAAAGGGTAAAGGAGAAATTTTGAAGGCTCACTAAGCGTAGTCAGTTTCACGCACCAGATGAAGTCAGGCTGGGACTGGGGTCGGTGTTGAGCTGCTCCTCACTTCAGAGAAGGGGCTGGCAGGGTCACGGCGGCGCTTGTCGTGCTGGGTTGTTGCGTTTGTCTCGATTATGGAGTTCTTGCTGTTTCCCCTCAGACAGCAAAGTGTTCGGTGAGGGCAGCAGCGTGTTTAATTTACTTGCTGTGGGAGCCCCCAAATCTGGCGACAGACTAAGGAAGTGCTCTGTAATTTACTCTTGCCTTTCCCACCCGAAACTGCTGACAGTCTATGTCATGCTGATAGTTCATAGGTGAAAAGTCCTTCCTTCTTCCCTCCTTTCTTTCCCTCTCTCTGTGTCTCTCTTCTTTTCTCTCCCACTCTTTCTTTTCACTAAGTATCAAACTCAGGAATGCTCTACACTGAGTTATATTCCTAGCCCTTAAAAAAACGTCCTTTTAGATCTTTTTGGATGCAGGGTCTTGCTAAGTTGTCTGAGTGGGCTTGGCACTTGTCACCCTCCTGCCTCAGCCTAGCTGAGACTTTTGCTGTGTGCCACTGTGCCAGTCCTTTGTACTTTTGAATGAGGATCTGTGATGTGTGTCACTGCACTGCAATCGTTTCATTTTCTCAGGCCCCCCCACCCCCAGACTGAACAAGTCTTGGAATGAAAATGGAGAGCTAGTCTTAACATTATGAGCCCACACTTGCCTTAAATAAGGTGCCGCTGTGTGGATGAGTAACAAAGCTTCATTAGGTTATCAACACAAAACGTGTTGTTGTTATTGTTTTACACAGTGTTTGACTTTGGGTCTCCAATTACAGGTCATGAGGATTTGGGACATTTATTTAATAACTATGCTTCTGTTTTTGCATATCTTAAGTGGAATGTAAACATTACCTACTTCATAGTGGTTTTTCTACAGAATAAATGGATAATGTGTCAAATTTACATGGCACCAAAGCTGATACATGGAAACTATTCATATGAGTAAATGTTATCAACAGAAGAAAGTGAAGAAGGAAGAGGAGACGGAGGGAGGAGGCTGGAAGAGAAATAGCGACGGTCATCGTTTCAGGTGTAATCTACTTTGTAATCCTTGTTATGTCACCTGTTAGGCATAGTGGTTATTAACCGTCTTCAATTACTTTCTTCTAGATGCACTAGATTATAAATTTTAATTTCCCAGTTTATTTAGAGAAATGTCTTTAAAAGAGAAAACCTCCTATTTTTCTTAGTTCAGAAAGGAATGAATTCTTACTGTGGAGAAATTGGAAGATACAGAAAATCACCCAAGGAAACATTTTCCATTAACCTCGCTATTCAAAGTTAACTAGTCTGTAACCTTCGAGGCCCATTGTACATTTCCGCTCTGCTAGAAACTGTTCTGCTTCGTAACTTGCCTGTCTTCACTTTTTACCTTGACTCTTCTCCCGCGGCATCAGAAATCCGCCTTTAGAATATTGCAAGGCTGAACATCTCCCTCACGTCTAGATCCACCCTGATAGAGCTTGCAGAGTGCCCTGTTGCAGGCTGTCGGGCGGCTCCGAAATTACCAGATCATAATCTGGGAAAGCCAATGTTCTGTGGAAGCTGCTGACTCTAAGCCCTGCAATCTCCATACTTTTGTTGGGGTAACTTGGTAGTGGAGATGGTGAGGTCAGAGGTGTACCTGGCATCTATGAGGGTATTTTTCTCAGTACCACATGTAGTTTACTTCATATACATAGGTCACAAATGTACGCTAATTCTAAAAAGTGGTGAAAGGTAAAGAGAGGTCTGTGTCAGCACGCCTGAGTTCTAGGCTGCTTTATCCTTCCTGAATCTTTCCTTTGGCCCCTCATTCTCAACCCCTGCCATTCATTGGTATCCTCCTGAGGGATGCCTGAGTTGTCACCTTGATCTGTCTCTGGGAAGCAGCAGCCACCCTGGAGCTTGATCTTGGTGACATGGTAAATCTTACCAGCTGCCTACCCAGCTAGGTGGGGCCAGCCTGATTGGCCGGTTTCTGTAGTGAAAGCATAGCCCGCACGTCCAGTTCAGACTCTCACTGAATGGGAGCTGGGGAAACATAGCTGCACACAGTTAGCTTCCAAGAGCTGCTGTGAGCCACTGCCGCACAGCATTGTGGGTACCAGCGGGGTGTGACCATCACAGCTGCAGCCCCAAGTGCACTGTGATGTCCAAGAGGTGGGTCCCTCGTTTCCTTTCTCTATAGTTTAGGCCCCTGTTAGAATACTAAAAAGCACAAATTCTATTTTCATGTGAGTTTAGATAAAGACATCTCACTCTTTCTCTTCCCGTCCTGCAAATCTTTTATATCTAGTTGCAGAAACTGTGCTTCGTAAAGACGTGCACGCCTCCTTTTCCTCAGTACTGAGAAAGAGCTTAACGTGCAAGCATCTCATTGTGGTGTGACTGAGGTCTGCTTATACTAAAGTGAAAGTGACCACCTGAAGACTGGTTTCTGGTTACGCTGTGGTAATCAGGCCAGTGTCAGTTGTCAGGAACACATCTTTGCATCGATCGCTTCATTTTAAAAATTAAAGAAACCACAAAGACAGATCCTTTAGAATGCCCGATGACATTTTGTTTATTATTACTATTTTTGTAAATACTTCCTGAATATCCCCACAGGTGTAAGGGTCCGTGTTGAGTGCAGGGATGGATATAAAGCTGCCTCGTTTGAAATGGCAAACACTGAACACTTCCTGGAGCCAAGAACTGGGCTGGGACTGTCTTCATAATGTGGATGTGTGGCAATTATCTTCCTCCTCATCCTCCCGGAAAGGACACAGCTGTTGAGGATCACTGGCATCTTGTTAATTCTCAGCTCCAGGCCTCTCTGAGCCCCTCTGAGCCCCTCTGAGCCCCTCTGAGGCCCTCAGCGTTGGCCAGCCTTAGCACATCATAAACTGCATGGCTCAAACAACAGAAATTAACTTGCTCACAGTTCTGGAGGCTGGATGTCCCGGATCGAAGTCTGTTGTGGTCAGGGTCTGGTGAGGGCTCTCTTGCTGGCCGCAGAGAACCCTGGTGAATGATTCCATCTCTGTGATGTTCTTGGGAAGATTAAACCATAGGGATGGAAACCAGATGAGTGGTTTATTGATCTGCTGGGGATGGGGTTTGGAGATGGAAGAAAGAGTTGGTTATGAAGGAGCAAGAGAGGATTTTGGCAATTATGGACCTGTTCCATATCATGGTTGTACAACTCTATGCATTTGTCACACCTTGCAGAAATGCACAAGATAAAGTGTTTTATTTTAAATGTGTGTTGGTTTCACTTAGAGACTGTGAACTCTGTCATTCATGAAACTGGGTCCACAGCTGGAATCCAGGCTCCATCCATCTGCCTCCTTTGGTGTTCCTTAGAGGGATTCTTCATACACAATTTATTTCTTACAGTAAACTTGGTAAAAATATTCTTTCCTTTTTTCTTTATTTGCATCCTTTTTTTTGAGTACTAGACTTAGTGTTGGTGTAATGGTCGATACAATGTGTCAATCTGAGAAGTTTATGAGTTTAAGGGACTCACCAGGGGGCCAGGGTCCTCACTTTGTAAATATCCTCATCCTGTGCAAGAGGAGGACAAGGAGATGGTTTGAGTGTTACATGTGCCCTAGGGGGTGGTAGCCTGCTTACAATAGAAGAAAGGAAAAGAAGCTTGCTCCCCCACTTTTTTTTTTGGTACCTGGGATTGAGCTGAATCCCTGGCCCTCCTCTCCCCTTTTTGATCTTGCTGCTTTTTCTGTCTTCTGCAGCCTTGCAGTGTTGCCCCTGTACCATGCCTCTCAGATTTGGAGCTAGCTGATTATGGACTGAGACTTCCACAAACTGTGAGCTAAATAAACATTTCCCAACTCAAATGGAACACCCCTTGTCATGCCAAGAGTGTGGCCAACATTAACTGAAGCTTATTTCTCCAGGTCCCTGATTAGTGGACAAGGCAGGATACATGAACTGACTTAAACCCTTCTCAACCTAACTGCAAGGGTAGGGAATCCAGTCTTATCCAGAAGGACGGAGTAAATGTGGGATGCCAGGGAAGTGTCTTGCAAGAATCTGCTGCAGTGCTCAAGCCTGACCCAAAAACTAATTCGCTGGCCAAAAAGATGTTTCCAATTATCAGTGTGTGCATTGTCAACATCTTCTATTTGTAGAGCTCAGATGGGATGGGAAGGTGTCTTGTCTCACCCAAGTGTCTGCGGCTGGTCTCTGGAGGAGAGCCCTGAGCCTGCCCGAGTGTCCTCACTTTGCCAGTCACACTGCAAGGGAAGGGATAGGCAGTGCGTGCGTTAGGCTGTCTGAGGAGCCTGACTCTTTAGCTGAAGCAGCACTAGAAGCCACAAAATCTTCCTTTACTTTCTAAATCCACAAGCATCCAAAGTCTTCCCTGGATGTAATTCTGGAGCGTGGAAAGAAGAAGAGCTTTGTGGTCGCTTTTGTACAATAATTACAATAAACATTTATTTAGCGTTTTATGCAATATACACTTATGGGATTTATCAACAAATGGAATGTGGAGACTGTTGAGTTCTGCGTTAAAGGATGCAGTTTTCTCAAGCTGTACTTCAGAACCCAAAGATCTCCATTTGGCCTGCATTCCAGGTCTGGGCATGAGTTGTTGCCAGGAGTGAAGTTTTTGCGCTTCCACTATAAATCTATGGCCCAATCTGTTCTTTCCTTCCACAGTAACAGTAATAATAAAATAAATAACAACAGAATACAAAGGTTTATCTCCCAGTATTTTTTTAAAAAAAGACTAGACTACGTGTAATTACGGATTAAGGTCCATAAAATGAGACATAAGCGGCGTGGTATGTGCAACTTCTAAACCACATTCATAAACGGAGTGGGTATGATTCTTTCCCTCTTCCATCTTCCTTTCAGGAGGGAAATGGGACTGAAGTTGGCTGGAGTTGGGGTTGCCAGCCTGGATGTGAAGTGAGAATTCTGTGCTGTGGTTTGATAGAGAAACAAAATACAAAAAGCATCAGGCGTCTTGATGAGTGTGGGATTATCACACCAGCCCTGGACCCCTCCTATGTGCAGGGAAAAGGGACAAAAACCAATGTGTGCAAGTCACCCTGATGTCATTTTTCGGTCACTTTTGTGTTGTTGCTTCATGATAACTGGTTGTTAGAACAGTGCCTGGCTTACACATTTCGTACAGGGAAGCTTCATGTTGATTCAGTTGGTCTTTCCAGTAACCTACAAAAGATATTTTTTGTTTTATGCATTTTATAGACAAGAAAAGTGAAGTCCACAGTTGGGTACATCCATTGTGGTGAGATATGGGCTTGAACCCAGACCATGCGCTTTCAGGGTCTCGCCCTTAATCTCCATGGTGCCTTGAGTAATATAAACGCCCTTCGGCAAAAGGGGCTGGAGTGTAGCACAGCACTCGAAGACATGATTAGATTGTAGCTTCTTTCGTAGATAGAGTTCCAATGAACTGAATGAATAATCTGAATCACAGTGATCACTTTGCCATTAAAATACTCATCTATGCTTAGAAGTTCAAAGCGAAGTGTATGCCCGACCCTGAGTGTCTTCTTGACCTTGTTAGGCCAGGCAGTTACTGACCGGAAGTGTTGCATGGTCCCGCACATGGTGGTTTGCCTATTTCTGAAGAATCAGGTAACGTGACATTTGGGAAGCAGAAACAGGAGAGCAGGAAGCCAGGCTCTGGGTCTTCTCCCAAGTTCCCAAGACAGGTATATTTTTGGTGCTTCTGTATCTCATTTACCATTTTAACCCAAGTGGCTTACTTTCTTGTTAACAGAGTATTTTTTTTCATCTATTCCAGAATTTTATATTTAAAACTCTCTTATGAGCCTTTGTAATCTGGGGTGAGCAATATTGAATCCAATGAAACTGAATGCTTCCCATTTATATCCAAGGCAACGGAGGTCTCTGTGGATGTTACCCTAACTCTTGCTGTGTTGTTTATTTAGTCACTAAATTATTCAGAAGCATGCATTTGCTAATTGCTGTTTACTAATAATGTGACTTTGGGCAGGTGACTTCATGCACGCAGCTCCCAGTTCTGACAACAAATATCAAATAGGTTAAAAGTGTTTCTACACATAGTGGGAGACTGAAAATCATGGCTGTGCTTAATTCTGTTGTTATTTTCAAGGTCCTATGTAAGCAAAGAATAACAGCATAGAGTTGAAAATACAGAGCAAATGTTCTATCCCCTTGCTCCAGCTCAATAGATATGACTAGTGACTCATTTATTTAAATGTCACACAAATACATATTTAGAACCTATTAATTTTGAAATACCATATGAAGTACTGAGAATAAAAGTCAAATTGATCTGTTTGTATTGTCAAATTCAAGTACTCTCCTTCCAGGCCAGACCTGCTCAATCCAATAGAAACAGGATGGGAAACCATGTCTGTTAGGAAGATTTCCTAGGAGTCACATTAGGAAGTAAAATGAAATAGGTAAAATAGGCCTTTTTTAAATAAAACTTTAATTAACACATTTTATTCTCATTATCTCTACTCTCCTTTGAGTATATATGCAATATAACATACATATATTATTAATGATTAATAAGATATTAATATAAGATGACTATATTATATTATATATTTATATTATTTTAAATACTAAGTCTTCATAATCTAGTGCAGATTTCACATGTACAGCGTGTCTCAATTCAGATGCAGAAGTTTCATCAGAAATACTTGTTTTGCTTTAGATTTTGCAAAATCTGTAACTGAAAACAGAGATGCATACTCGAGTTTTTTTTCACGTTTCAAGTTCCCCTTGAGGAAAGCAAGTGTCTGCTTGTAAATTAAAATGAAGTAAAAGTACAAATCCATTTCCTCGGTGGCTCTGGCAACATGGCCGTGTGCAGTAGCTACCCAGGGCCCTGGGTTACCATACTGAACCGAGTGTGTCTAGAGAGCCCAGTGGCCACTAAAGAGTCAGAGAAGTCGTAGTTCAGGCACACACATAGCAGGTGTGACAGAGGGATGGTGCGCACTGCTCTGAGTGTGCATGGTGTGGCGGCACCTGGTGTGGGACAGAAGGACATTCTCCCCGAGGAGTTGTTGTTTTAGTTGAAGTCCAAAAGCTGAGAAGGGCTGTTTCAGATAAAGAGGAGTCAGGAAGGAAGATTATAGCGAAAGGTCTTGTGGTGGGAAGGAACAGAATTTAAGAGCAAACAGAAGAAAGCAAGTGTGGTTGGAATTCAAAGAAAAAGAGCAGTGAAGAGGAATAAGGTATCACAGCTGATACTGTCCTGGTCATTCAGGGACCAATGAAGTACAATGGAAACCCTTACCATGACCTCAGAACACTGGGAGGTTATTGAAAGTTTTTAAGCAAGGGTGTCACATGATTCGATTTATATATATAAGTGTTTTCCTTTTTAGTATTTTCCCAGCCTTTAATCTAATATCCCAGAGGAGACACTGGTGTACTTTCAGAACTGGTAAGAGGCAAGAAATCCAGCTTTCATCTCAGGATTAGAGGGTCTAACTTACAATATAACCCAGACTAAATGGTGGTTCCCTGCCCATTAGGATTTCAGTGGCCTGAGCCTGACCCAGTGGTGGTGAAGCTATGGCTCACATGCCTGCTGTTTGTTATTATTGAAAACTCTAAAAGGTTTACCATCACTGGCCTAACCCCTCCCTCCCATCTCAGGAAGAATATGATTCCAGTTCTTTCACTCACTGTTCAAATTGCTGGAGGCCATAGCCTAAAAGATGACCACAGCTGTAAAACAGAATTGTACAGCAGACATCACGAGACAGGAGGTAACCAGATGTGGAGCCCAATGTGGGGTCCATCAAGCTGTAGTAATTGGTGCTTTTCAGCCATGAGATCTGAGACAAACTGCCAAACAACTTAGTGACTCAGTTTCTTTATCAGTCAAATAAAGCAAATAATTCTCATCTTGTGAAATTGCTGAGAAAATAGCTGACATTGCAAAGCATGCCTGGTACCTGGTGAGTGCTAACAGATGTCATTTCAGTACTTCCCCCACCTTCCCAAACAGCTCCCGTGCTTGCCCCTGCTGTGGCATTGAAAAGGGCAGATAAATAATACCATAATCCCTGTTGGCTTTTTGCAAGATCCCTTAGTCTGCACCTTGTGTCTAGTACTGTGCCGGTACATGGTCAGTTCCAAGAGATATGTGATGGACAGATATTTAGCAAGAACTGGGTACATGGAGAAAAGATAAAGCCATCTTAGGTAGGACAAATTCGTTGTGAAGGAGCTGAGAAGTGAAATCAAAAGTATGATGTTCATTGTTGTTAACCACATGGCTGCCTTTCTTTCTGTCTTAAACTACAGCAAAGACACTTACTTCCTTCCATCAAGTTGAGGACAGGGACCAGGTATTCTGTATTAGTGCATCTAACATTTTAATATAAGTCACCCAGGGGTCATTTTATAATGCAGATTCTGCTATGCATTTATCATGGGTCCCGATACTCTGTATTTCTAGGTAAGTTTCCCAATGATATTGCTGACTTTCATCCCCAACTGAAAATCTACCGTGTGCACAAAAATCCCATGCATACACTTTTGGAAGCAATCATCATGTTCACTGATTTTTTATTTTCTCTTTCTATTTATTAGAGATATGCATTTAAGATGACTCTAGGCCTTTCCGTGAGTTGATAACTCATTGCCTCTTGGTGCTGAATACTTCTCCCTGATCTGGTTGCACTGTAGGTCAGCTGTCCACAAACTCCTCACATTTGTCTCACTGAAGGGCATCTTGGTTGCTTCCAAGTTTTGACAGTTGTGAATAAATCTGCCATACTCACTTGCATACAAGTTCAGGTAGGCATGACTCGTCCACTCCTTTGGATAAATACCAAGGAGCATGATGACTGGATTGTATGACAAGAGTATAGTGTGGTAGGAGACACCACATGCCCCCGACAGTGGCTGTGCCATTTTGTGTCACCCTAATAACCCCAATGAATGGGAATTCCTGCCATCTCTGTCCCATCAGTATTTGGTCATTTGGTGCTATTAGAGCCCCATTTGTGCCCCATTAGCAGAGATACAGCAGTGTCTCCTCATTGTTTTAAACTCAGCTCCCTGATAAAGTATTACATCTATCAACTTCTCTTATTTTATTTGCCAACTCTATAAGGTATCTTATGTTCAGGTCTTTTGCCCATTCTAAAAATCAGATTGTTTCCTTGTTTCTGACATTTAAAAGTTCTGTATTTTGGGTAACAGCCTTTTATCAGACACATCTGTGGCAAACATTTCCTCCCAGTCTATGCTTTGCATTCTTATTCTCTTGGCAGTGTCTTTTACACAGCAGAAAATCTGAATTTCAACCGAATCCAGCCTGTTCATTGTTTCTTTCATGGGTCATGTCCTTGGTGTTGTATCTAACAAGCGATTGCCGAACCCAAAGCTATATAGAGTTTTCTTCTATGTTACCTTCTAGGAATTTCATCATTTAGTGTTTGCTTTTAGATCTGTGATCCATTCCAAGTCTATTTGTGTGTGTGTATGTGTGTTGTGTTGTGTGTGTGTGTGGTGGGAAGTGTGTACAATTTTTTTAAATGGGAATTTTCTGTTGCCCTGGAATCATTTGCTCAATGGTGCTACTTTTTCTTGTTTTTCTTGTGTGCCAAAGATCACTTGGCCATGTTCCCGTGCATTTGCTTACGATCAGCAGCTTACCTGAAGTGAACGGGAGAGACGGACGCTGGATGGAAAGGCAGAAGCCGACCCCTTGTCCATGGAGTCCGTCTGGTGCTGGTTTCTATGTGTCCTTCTGATTTTCGGGTGTTAAAATACCACACTCTTACAAATTTTAAAGTGATGCCAGATGATAATGGTTTTTAAATGTTTTTAGTAAGCAAAAATATACAAAGCAGGCACCGCACAGGCAGACACCTTATTTTATTTATTTCTAAGCCTGCCTTTTTCAGAAACTCAAGATGCAAGAGCCTCAGGAACCTGAGCTCCTGGCTCAACACAGATCCACCAGGGGGAGAAGTTTCGTGGCCCTGGAATCTCTGCCGGTCAGCCTCACATCTCACTTCTAACAAAGGAACAAACAGACAGACAGACAAACAGATCGCTCTTTGAGTTAAACACCCGCATGGCAGCTGGCCCACTGTGTGTGGGCAGATTTTGCTGCTGCCCTGTGAAGATATAATTGATCCACAGAAGTGCGGGGAAGGCAGGGCAAAGGGGAGCCGGAGCCTGCAGCCAAACAAGCTGCAAGGATTTAGTCCTTTAGGGAACTGTGCTGGGCACCCACATCTACCCGCCATAGGCTTTCAGCTATGGTGCAGCTTTACCCTCGTGCAGTGCTCCTAAGACATTTGTCACCTAGCCTGAAGCCCGCCATTGATAAGGCACGCGGAGAAACCCTGGCTAAGATGGCTGTGGGCCACATTTCTTTAGTTTCATTTAAACCAAGTTGTTTAAAATAAACGTATCTGAAATTAAAAAAAAAAAAAGACACAGGGCTATTACACCACATGGAAAACAAAGTCCGTAAATAGAAAGCACTTGTGAAAATAAATTCAACAAAGTCAGGGCAATATTATTAAATTCTGGCCAGTTTCCATGGTGGCCTCCTGAAGGTTTTGAGTCTGAAGCCAAGGTCCCAAGTAAACAAGGGGATGAGCAAGTGTGAAGGGCTAGAATGAGGTGGCAGAGTTGTTCTACTCCGCAAAGAGGTGTTTTTTTTTGTTTTCTTGATTTTTTTTTTGGCAGAATAATCAAGAGGGCTGAGAAAGAGCAGATTTCTCCTTATGTGATCCAGAATTTATTTAATGTCTTAGCGGTGCATAGCTACTCATCCTATAATTGACCTAAAACTTCCGTGCATGCCGTGGGTGGGGTACCTCTACAGGCAGTGTTAACCCAGCTTTAAATCAGAGTGGTGGAAACCTCACTTGCTAGGATGGTCTCACTCTGGGCCAGGAGCGGGACGCTAGGGGCTCAAGTGCTTCAAGAGGAAGGAAGCTACACGTCTACCCTAAAAGCTATGTGGCCAGAAATCACTCAGCAGAGAAACTTTAGGGTGACTCAGCATGGGGCTCGCAGAGCACGGACATAGCTTTATATGAATCCAAATCCAAGTCACTGAGCCACTTTCCTGGAGTTTGGTTCTCTCCCCCTCCCCCCATACCTCAAATTCAGTTTGCTACTGTGCCTTGCAGTTCATCCAATCTGCTCTGCATCCTAAACAATGATGTCTTAAACCCTTGGCTATCATGTTGTTTGTTGCCTGAGCACTGATAACACTTCCCTCGTCTTACCCTGCTCTCTCAATCCATCTTCCACATTAAAAAAAGGATTCAGTCAGTGACAGAAGTTCAAATGCAGATCCTTTTCAGAGAAATATATTGTAGGCAGTAAGAACCCAAATATGTCCAACATTTCCTAGGTGTAAAATGGGTTGTTAATCTAACCAATCAATAGTCATTGAGCAGTCACTAAATCTGGACTCTTTCAACTGAAGTGATAGAAAAGAAACTTAAATACAACTTCACATTCCTAGAAATATACTGACAGTCAGTCAAAATATGGAAGGTAGGGCCTTTGGAAGGTAGGGACTTCTGATTTGGCTAAATTCAGAAACCAGGGCTCTAGAATTCAGTCTTTGGCTCTGTATCTTTCAGCACTGCGCACAGCTGTACTGTTCTATTCTTAGACAACTCATACCCTAGTGATAGTAAGACAGCTGGAGCTCCTAATTCCAGCAACCACAGAAATAGACTTCTTCCTTGGTTGTGCTTGTAGATGATCTGAGACTGAACCTCATAGGCCCAGCTTGGGTCATGTGACAATCATGAACCAATCATTGCTGCCAGGGCACTGAGCTATGCTGATTGGCCCAACCTAGATCACATACCCACTTTTAGAATGGGGTAAGCCCCCTCTGAAGTTGGAGGAGGATGTACTTGTAGTTAGCAGTAAAGTATAAAGCCAAGAAGAGATTAGACATTGGCCAGATAGACATATGTGTTGTACTCACTGTGTGTCTGTAACTTGTGTATTTCATTGGATAAAGAGATATTTAAAGCATGTTCTGTGCTCAAAGAACTAGTTATCAAGTATGAGAAACAATTTACAAGAAATATGAGATGATTAGGGAACGAGTGAGAAATATTATCTCTATTTTATGGCAAACAATAAACAAGTAAACTAAATGTAATAGGAATCTTTGAAGTCAGGAGTGAAATCATTAAGAGACTTATCTTGGAGTAGGAAAAGGTGGACACTTGCTGTAGAAAGAATTTTGGTAACTGTGGCTTTCTTTCTGCCCCTTTTGGCATACAATGAAAATGTCACATTATGTGACCCAAGAGACTTCATAGATGAATTTAAAGATACTTATCAATTGATAATCAACAATGAGTCGATTCTCTGGCACAAAAGTGTCTGTCAACTTTTCACTATAACTCTTCCATGGAAGCTTCCCTTGAAGGAATATGGGTTGGAGAAAATAGTGGTACCTCGAACTCATGAGATAAAGGTGTTTGTATTACTTCTGGATATAAAAGTAAGGAATATGTAGTTTGGATCCTGAAACATTGGGATTTCTCAGAAGGAAGCATCATTAGAAGTCATCAGAATGGATCAATTGGTGAAATATAGGGTGTTCATTGGTGATCAAGTGACCTTCAGCTTCAGAGTCATCTGAATGTTTAATAACGCTACAAACTCCTTTGGAATCAGAAGCCAGATGAGACCTAGAAATGCACTTTTTCAGACAACCTCCCCAGGTATTTTTTTAGGTACATTTAATTTTGAGGACCAGTGGCTTGTGAGGTTGCTGGGACAGAATATCGAAACTGGAGCTTCTGTTCAGTAGCTGTCCTACTCCTCTTCTTTAAATTCCCCTTTCCAACTAGCTGCTTTTTAATAGTGGTTGTGTGTTTCATGGGTCACTGGCAGGGTTGTGGTGTATGGTAAGAGTTATTTAAAGTGGATGTGGTTGGTGATTGGTGTCAAAAGAGCATTTGAGTCCTTGATTTCTACCATCACAAGCCCAGATTCTGCACTGTGTAGTAGGAATTCTGAGCTTGTGGCTAATGGATAGTTTTAGAGTATTTGTAGGGTTTTTGTAGTCTGGGTTTCAAATTTTGTGTTAATACACTCATATATGTGAATTGTAGGTGGAAGGATCTATGGCTTTATCAATATCTCAATGTGGCTACTGCCGTGGAGTCACACTCTTAGGGACCACGCTCTGTCCACTAAATGGCTTAGGAAGAACTTGGACAGAATCTGCTTTTTGTCTCATCTTGTAGTGAATTGGAACTCTAATAGAGTTGCCAGCCCACCCGGCACCTTTCCTGTTCCTTGGGATTATAGAAATATGAAAGGAATTTGTTTTGCTGAGTAAATTTCAGTAACTCGAGCTGTGTAGTTGGGGGGGGGAAAGAACAATCTATCAAGCTGTCCTGTGCCCTATGGCATGGACAATATTTCTCCAACACAGATGCCACCCACCCCTACCCCCAACTGAAATCATGGTTACCCTAACGACTGTGGGTGGTCCAGGAAGTGGTATGCCTGATTTTAGAAACCCAGGCACATCAGTGGGGTGATCTTTAATAGAAGTCTTTGTTGAACAATGATTTTTTACCCCCAGAATGTGATCACAGCTGTTTTATTTTAGCTAATGCAGCAATTCAAGCAATTAAGTCCATATTCCTCTGTGGCTATTTATTTTCACGAAGTAGTTCTCAGTGTATTGTCATGAAAGAATTCTTTGAGGCTTGCAATGTTGAAACAGAATGTAGACTCCCCCCCCACTTAAAATAGACACATTTGCTTCCTCCAGTTGCCTTTCCTGTGTTCATATCTCACAAGGATGTCAACTTGCTGTCTTGAAGAGTTGGATTCTACTGGAAGAAATGAGGTTGGTCATCTAGAATCTATAGAATTATGGTCAATCAAAATTCATCAAAAGAATGAGGATCTATTTCTTTTAGCAGCAAAATAAGTTAAATTGTAGAGCTAATGTTCAGATCTTATGTTATTAAAAAATTAAATAAAGGCATCTATTTCCTGATTATGAAATTGTATTCAAACAAAAGATGATTTTTGTCTCTTACGATGTGAATCCCTCTTCCTCCTTGAAAGGAATAAGGAGCTGGTATTGGGGAAGGAGGTTGCTATAATGAGGTTACATCACCATGGAAGCTTCCTTTGAGGGTTGACTGTGGCTTAAAGAAAAAGATGATTCTTGAAGGGGAGATTTATATATGAGGTATGATTGAAATGTCTGGTGAATATTTATGATTGAAAATACACATTACAGTAAAGACATACTGCTGTTAATCTTCAAAATACCCCCCCACCATATACTTCAAACACACTTGTGCCTTTGTTTTTGCCACTTTTGCAGCAGTTCTGGAATTCTTCTTTTGTGAGTGTCTTTAGTTGTGCTGTCATGGATGTCTTGATGGCCTGGATTGATTCAAAACCTTTAAATTTCATGGCCATTTTGACTTTGAGGAAGAGCTTGAAGTCTTACAGTGGCAGACCTGGTGAATAAAATGGATGAAGACCAACCATAATGTTTTTATGCTTTTCTGTGGGATGGTATTCAGTAGTAGCATTCACTGGATTTTTGTTCGTACATCATAAAGACATTCATCAATAGAGGACTTGAATTCATATGACTAGGAGTAAAGAGCATTCCAGGCAAAGGACATTGCTCTTGCAAAGGCTCCAGTGGGGAAAGAGCTGGTGTGTTGAAGAACATGGAACATGGTGAGATGAGAGTGGACAGAAATAAACATTATTGCGCTTACTTCATTGCAATGTGAGTATGCTCTTGTGTCTGAAATTCTATCAGGACCGTCACCAGCATCTTGCTTGGCATTCCTTGGGAATAAACCCCTTTCAGTGAGAGAGACAGTGAGGGAGGGGAGGGAAGGGGAGCAGGGAGACATAGTAGCTCACTCTTGAGTGGACTGGGATAAGAATTGGGGGACACTTTAGGAGGGGAGCATGTTTAGTGAGTGGTTGTCAGGAGCACAGCAACTGACCTGCAGAGAGCTTGTGGAGCCAGAAGTCCACCAAATGCTAGAGAAATAATTTTAGCCCTTAGAGCTAAGCAGGAACCTATACCTGGAAAGCGTGACCATTCAATATTGTTTCTGATTGCTATATTGATTTCCTCTTTTGCTTGCCCTTGAATAAAAAGAGAAATCATCTTGCCTGGGCTAAAAGGGAGTGAAAAGTGTTTTCACTCATTCTCAACTTTGGGCTAAGGCATACAGGTTTATCCTGGGTGGTGATGGCAGCAGAAATCAGAGAGGAAGAAAAGAGAGAGAGAAATATGTCTGTTCTGTGAATTTTTCAGAGAAGTCAGGTTATTACTTTAATATATTTTGTTCATCAAAATGGGATTGGCTACCACTGTCCTGTCCACTTGATTCTGCTTCACTGACCACCCACTCTCCATGCTGGATTGCTCTGGGGATGTTACTGTGTGCTGTATACTGACTCTCACCTCAAAAGTCTTGAAAACATTAGGAAGAGTCATCATATGTATAAACAAGTGCTGTGATAATTCAAAGCAGGGACAGATTATTTCTGGAGGGAGGAATCTGGAATGGTTTTAGGAAGGAGGAAGTATGTAAGTCAGGCTTAGAATTACTTGTGAGATTTGGGTGACAGATACGAGAATTGGAAGGACTCTCATGTAGAGAGAGCATTTTCAAAGATGGGGGCTGAGACCCAGTCATTGGTGTATCCATATGTTTGCTAAAGTCGGAGGGGGAGCCCTATTAAAAGTGAAAAGTATTAAGATCAAACTCCAAAGGTTCTGATTAACAAAGGCAACCATGGGAACTTGGAATAAGAATATTAAAGGCACTGCCAGTGAATCTGAGGCAGAAAGTCCAGGGCTCATAAAAGGAAGAATGGTGACCTGGAAGGAGAAGGTAAACCCGGGAGTAAGGGTACTAGTTGAAGGGCATAGTCTGGGGTAAGTACTAGGAGCCATGCACACAGGAATCTTAAAGACCAAATGCTTTACTTTGTTACATGGCTATCATTTTTAGAGCAATCAATATGACATAGATCTTCAAAAGAACATGGTGAGAAAGTTACTGTACTTTCATTTAAGATACAGGTAACTGGTTCAAGATAAGGTTAATGTTTGTGTTCAAGATTCCCACGTAGTAAGTGGCAGAGCTAGAAATCAAACCCAGGTCATCCAGTGGGTGATGAATAAGAGGTGGACAATGTGATTATAACAGAAACTGAGAATGACAGCTGACTGCAATGAAAGAAGAAACTGATGACAAGGAGGAGGTATAATAAAACTGCAGAAAAACGAGATGAGGTATCAAAGAGGTGGAAGAGAAATAGTGTTGCAATGATCTCCAGAACCTTATTTGAAGTGAACTACACAAGATTGAGTGGCCCAACCATGCATCTCAGTTGCTCATGATTTCAACAAAGTATGATGACTTCTGCAAATTCTTTCTGCTCTGGACTCTGAGAATTTAAATGTTGTGACCTTTGTTTGTAGTGTATTTACTTCCAGATCTTTCTGGTCCACAATGGGGCAGTAGGTGGTTAATAGTAACACACTGCTTACTACCTGGTCAACTTTGGACGATTCTTTTAAATCTCTGTGCCTCAGTTTCCTTATTTGTAAAATGGACAGATAATAACATCTTAAAACAATTGTTATTGAATTTTAATAAAATAATATATGCAAAAGGTTTGGAATCACTTATGTCAAGAATAAGCAAGCTTTCACTAAATATTAGGGTTTACTAAAATTGCTATTATTTTCATTGTTTTGACTTCTATTTTTTCCAATTTCTCAGTCATGTGAAGTCTGGAAACATCTTTTTGCTAAGCTCAGCAGCCACAGTCCTATTTCTTCCCTCTCCAGAGGATTTTATGCATCGTGTGTCTGTTTTTTGAGGAGCACAGCAATAGATGGTGATCAAAGAGAAATTCCTCTCTTGCTTAACATTATTGCTCTTGCAGGGTCTAAGGAGTCGGAAGTGGGCTGGTAATTCAATCTTAGAAGGGAGCCAAGATATTACAGGAACAATCTGTCACTTCAGTCACATTTCACCTGGCCTTTCTGTGGGCAGTGGGAAGGTCCACCCTCGTTGGATTTCCCCTTCTTAGGAAGTTAGCAAGGTCCTGCTACACAGCTGGGAATCTTCCCTTCCATATTACTGCCTGGGGATAGTTCTGTGGCTTTCCTGCAGTTGCCTCTGTACATGATTCACGTGAGTTTCATGACCGGAGGTTGACACTGAGTAGTTGGTTTTCCTTCCCATCATTAAACCATGCCGCAAATCTAAATCTGAAGACTCTCTTCTTCCTAGCTTCTGTATTTATTTGGAAGTGGCACCATCACATCACAGATCAGGCAGTAACTCCAAGAAAGCTGGCATGGGGTCAGGTTGGTTATGAAGAAAGTAATTAAATTATTTAAAGAGCAGCTTTGAGGGTGAAAAAGAAGATTCTACATTAGGTCTCTCAGAGACAGTTAAAGTTAAAATGAAGGCAAGAAAAAATGAGACAGATATTTAGAATTTAGGAAAGAGTAATTGCGGTGGAGGGAAGAGTAAGTGCAAAACCATGAGTTCTTTGCTCAGAAAGACATAAGGCATTTCCAGAGCCGTGAGTTCTGCTTGCTGCTGTGAAGTAGACAAAGGCCAGGAAGATGTGGGATGGTGGAGAGATGTGAGGGGCAGCGCAGGTAGCATGCGTAGGTCCATATTTCCTTCTGAGAACCTTCAGTGCTGTTGGACATTCTTAAGCAAGGCTGTGAGATATTCCAAAACACATTTGACCTGGTAACAAATAGATTAAAAGGATAAAAGTAGGGCCAGAGGGTCAGTTGGTAGGTTACTGCTGCTGCGCAGTCAACTATAGTAGATACTCAGTGAATTTTGTAAGCTGTGTAGTTTGTCTGTTAAGCACTTGAGTTGGAGAAAATTGTGCATTGTAATGAAGTACATGGAAACACGTCCTTGCAACTACTGGAGAGTTAGGGCCTCTTCTTGACACTTCTGTAAATGGCTTCAGGTGCTGAAAAATTACTTAACTGCAAGGCATAGTGGTCCATACCTATACTCTGGAAGGCCGAGGAAGGAAGATTGCAAATTTGAATCCAGCCTAGTCAGCGTAGCAACTTAGTAAGAACCTATCTCTGAAAGACTGTAGCTCAGTGTGAAGCCATGGGTTCAATCTTGAATAATGAAAAAAAATTGTAATATCATTGGCTCAAGTACCTGGGTGTGGATGTGGAAGATTCTTTTACTTGGTTTGTTCAATAGAAGAGCACAATAAAGCAGCTGTACAATACGGTGAAGAAAGTGGAAAGAGTCTGGTCTATTCAAGAAATGAAACTTCCATCAGCGAAGGCCATTTACTTAAAAAGTCTATCCAGAGGAAGAAGAGTATAGTGGAAGAGGGTACAGGACTCTGCAAAACAAGAAGCACACCCTGAAGTCACAGGAAGCTGCAGGAGTAGGGTCAGGTGCTAGGCGAAATGAGGACAGAGGGGCACACACTGCTTTAGTGGCAGTTGGACTCATCTTACACAAGATTCAGATAATGAGCATCACCCAACCCAAGGAGCCTGCTCAGCACCGGGCAGGGGCTAAACTGACTTGGAAACCTCTGACGCCCTCAGAGTAATTGCAAGTCAATTTGGTCAAGGGCAAATTACTGCCAATGGTGAAGTCATTTGCAGAATTTTCCTTGCTTACCCAAGTCTTACGGCTAGAGGAACTAAGTGAAATTTAAGCACTATTTTGGATTCCCAGAACAAAACTTCTAAGATAGAAAATGAACACCAACTTACAAATCCTGAGCTCTATTCAGAAACCCAGGGAATTAATGAAACCCAGCTCTCTCTCCCCAGTTGACCTTAGCTCTCCTTTGCACTCTAGGTCAGGGACTAAGAATTGGGACTTTTAAAAATGTTATCTGAGCCTGCACTGATGTTGCTGCATTCTTGTCTATAAAAACATGAAGTTGAAAAATAGGAGTAGCAGGGAGGTATATTTTAACTCAGAATTGGGAAGAAACTTCCGGTGGTTATGGCTGTCCTTCAGTGCAACAGACTGCCTTGTGAGATGGTAATGATGATGACAGTGATGATGAAAATAAAAGGCTAGGCATGGTGATGCATGTCTGGAATCCCAATGTTCTGGGAGGGTGAGGCAGAAGAATCCTAAATTTTAGCCTAGCTTGGACAATTTAGCAACTTAGTGAGACTCTTTCTCAAAATAAAAAAAAATAAAAAAGGGATGGGGATACACTCAGTGAGAAGGCACTAAGTTCAATCCTCAGAATCAGAGTAATAACAGTAACGATAAAAGGTTAACATGTATTGAATATATATGGCATGCTGGATCATGGATGAATTGCTTCGTATGCTTTATCTTACTTGATCGATGAATTACCTTAAACAGCTCATTTTGAAGAAACTAATGCACAGAAGGGTTAAAATCACATGCTTTTGCATGTAGGTCACAAGATGATTCTGCTTCATTATCCCTGGGATGGGGTAGTGGTTGGTAAACAGGACTGGATGTTTGAAAGAGTGAATTTGATTAAATTCAAGAAATGTTTTTGTAAAGCTATTATGTGCCAGACATAGTGTTAGGCATTTTTGAGTAAATAAAGACCAATATGATCTAGATTTGGCTAGAAGATCATTTCAGACTAATAGGAACAGTTTTGCAGATGCTCTGTAGTTTATAAAATTAAACATCTACAAGGTTCTAAAAAATGTGGTGGGAGAATTTGGTGGCATCTTCAGATGGAAAGGATAAGGAAAGATTTCTGCATAAAGAGGTGTTTGGACTGAATGGGGAAGAGAGCTGGGGACTACTTTATACTTCAAGATATGGAATCCCCACTCTATCCCCCAGGGTGTGAGGGTTTTGTTAGTGCTGTTTTTAGTAAGGGCTGACTGGAGACAACCAAAGAATTGCCTAGAATGGCTTCAAATGAAAAGACCCGGCTAAAAGAAATAGCAAAGGTTAGAGGCCAGTGTCATTCCTAGAGGGACAGCAGGATCTCAATGAAGGTGACATGGGTGGGGGATGGAGAGAAGCAGGCAGCTGAAGGAAGTTTCTAGAGTGAGAATCAGTCAGAAGTAGGAAGATTGAGTCTGCGATGTTTCTTGTGTTTTGAGACTGGCTGAGTTGGAGCCGGACGGTGGTGTAAATTAGGGAAAGGAGGTAATCTGGGGTCCTGGGAGCTGGGAGAAAGAGCGGGGTGAAATCTGATCATGGGTTTGCTACCTGCTGTACATGGGCTCATAAAAACACTTTTATTTATTTCCTGTTTTTCAGCCTCTACCACTGGGGTTACTGGATTTCTAGGTTCTAATAATCACTGTAGCCAACTGTACAGTGTTAATTACAAATGTTTATCAGGTGCTCCATCCTAGGTCTGTGATGACAGGAACTTATGCTTCTGTGGAGAAGCAGACACTGCCTATGTGATTCTGCAGGTCATCAGCAAATGGCCTTTGGGGCAAGTGGCAGGAAGGGAGAATCCTAGGTTTGTGATCACTCTGAACTGTGTGTGGGGGGGGCTGGCTCCCATGAAAAACAAAATTCAAGTTGATACCTGGATGGCAAGTACAGTGGTCCTGGCATACACGTGCGAAATGGAGTACTGTGCTTCTGTGTAAGCAGGAAAGGATGTAGGCACTCTAGGCTGCTTGGACCTGTATGCGTCACCGTGCCACGAATTTCCAGATCCGGGTACAGGTGGCCCCTATGAGGGTCTCTAAGGTGAGAGATGCTGCACATACATCTTGCCAGTACCAGCTCCTCCTTTTGCTGAGTTCACCAGCTGCCCTGTTAGTTGGCCTTAGGTTGCCTGGGTTCTTCCTAAATTAAATTCTGAAAATGTGCTTCGTTTTCTCCAAAGAGATGACTTGGGGGAGGCCAGAAATGATGCCGTTGTAAGAGAATGACATTGGAATGTAGGGCTGAGGGCTGAGACCCTGGCTGGGGATCACTCAGCCTGCCCACAAATCTAAAAATGTGCAGCTTGACTGTAATGTTGGAAAATCTCTCCTAATGCCTTGGCTTCTGCCAACAGAAAAGAGCAAGTTAAAATCACGAATGGCAGCAATATAATTAATTCAGGAATTTTAGCACTCCAACACCACTCATTTGGCCCTAATGACTTTTTTAAAGCTTCATGGTGAATTTACCCTGATTTATAATGCACAGGTTATTGAGAAAAGGGAAGGCAAAAGGGAAGGGAGAGGCGAAACGATAGACTGAAGACAATTCAAGAACTATTCAGATCATTGCTGGGAGACAAAGCCGTAGTACATGTGAAGTCACTTTTGTCATTTTTCATTGCATGTCACTTTGTTGATCTGCTTGCTGGATGCCTTTCCTCAGTATATGAAAACAGATGCCAAGATTGATGTAAAGGATTTGGAACTGGGCTCAGTCTCTTTATCACCATCATCCGGACATCTCAGTGTCTTCAGCTTCCTTACCGAACGACTCACATTTTTTTTTATTGTGTAGCTAATTAGACCCCATGAGGGGTCTTAGTATAGCATAAACCCAGTGAAATACCAGCTATTGGGAAGAAAGGATGATGTTCACGTTGAGGCCTTATTTATTTTCTTTTAGAAAAGTGTGAATAGAACGGTTGGAATCTTCCATGTGTATCTCTCACTGCAAGTTCTTTTTACAGATGACTTTTGTCTTCATTCAGAAACACCAGCTGAGGACCTGCTGTGTGTGTGTCACTGGACTGAGTATGGTGGACAAGAAGAAGGTGAGTGGGGATATTTCTTCCAAGACTATGTGCTTCTTGAGGGCAGGGATTAAGATGAATACAAATCATTACATTATGAGGTGAAGATATGAATAGTGTTATAAAACAACAAAAGGGCTTTTTTTAATTGACGTCATCTGCTGGGCTGTAGGTGAAAGTCCCAGGACCTCAGAGTTGTTATCAAAAAAATGCTTTCTGGGGACTTGGGAGATAAATGATTACTTCTGGATAGAGAAACAGAAAGTTTCCTGGGAGGTGGCACCATTGGAAGTGGAAAAGATTTTAAGAGATAGAGATGATAGAGTGGTGATTTGAAGTTCAGGAGATGCCTTGAACAAAAACGGGTGCAAAAGGTTTGGCCAAGATTAGTGCCCAGTGTGGCCAGGGTGAATCTTCCTATAGAGCAATGAAATGTTTCATTTGTGTCACAAGTATGACACCTTATCTTCCATTTTAATGCCTTGTATTAAAATATAAGATATATAAAAACATACATTATATGAACAACTCACAAAATTTTCACAAATAGAATTACACCCGTGTAACTAACACTGAGGTCAGGAAACTGAATATTCTATACTTCTAAAAAAGCCCTCCTCATTCTTCTACTCACTCCCTCCCCATCCCCATGGTCACTTTTCTTATGACTTCTAATAGCATAGATCAGTTGCGCTTTTTTTGAATGTAGAAGTGCCATTGTACGGAGGGTGCTATTTATGAGTCTGGCTTATTTTGCCCATTTCATCATATTTGTGAGACTCATCCTACCACTATGTGTAGTCATAAAATGTTCACATTTATTGCTGTATAGCGTTTCCCTGTGCGGCTATACCAGCATACAATTTTCCTGTCCATTTTTGCTGGTATTTGGGTCATTTCCACTTTGAGGAAATTACGAACATGCTGCTATGACTATTCCTTTGTAATGCTCTTTATTGATGAAAACATTGATGCATTTCTTTGGAATAAATATCTAGGAATGGAATTTCTGGATTGTAGTACTGAAAATCTCTTTTTAACGACAAAAACATCTATCACACATGATTCTAGTTATACTTTTAATATTCCTGGGTTGAGAAATGTACCATGATAAATATCTACTGTGAACTCAATAACACTTTAGGATCAACTGGTATATGATCAATCGCATAAATATGTTGATACATCTACAATGTGTTTTATCTGCAGACAAGGTTCAGGGTGCATATAGATTCATGGGTTTCTTGCAATAATTCCAAGTTCCCAGCTGGAAGTCACAGACTTAGGTGAATGGTAGGGTATGAGTCCAAGAAGCTATCATTGATTGAGTTCACTGGCATTTATACTGTTGTCAGCCAAGCCTTTTAGAGAAATAAAGTATGTTTTTTCCTTGCCTTTCCTTTTTTCCCCCCCAAGAAGCCACATATGTGCTCTCTAACTAAATACAACTAATCCTTTGCTAGGAAGAAAGGATGGCCTAGTGGAATGAATTAAACCTTTGGAAGGGAATCTAGTCTTGGACTGCTAACTTTTCACTTATTCAGTGTGTGACTAGGAAAGGAATGAATTATCTATGAGCCCAATGTACTCATATGTAAGATGGAAATCAGAATACTTGTTTAGTACATGGATCGTGAAACTCAAATAAGACAATGAATGCCAGGTACCTCCGTAAACGGTAACTGTGGCCATCGCTTTCACCATTATTTTTTTTACCTTTGTGCCTTCCTTTTTGTGATTTGTTCCTTTTCTGGGCATATAATACCACTGTGTTATCTGTTATTAACTGTTCTTTCTTTATGAATCTCATAACCTAGGGAAAATAAAAAACGCTCTGATTGCTCAGCATCCTGTGGTCAGTGCATCTCTACTAGTTGAATCAGTAAATATGTCTTTTGTGCTCCTGGGTATTAAGCCTTTAGGTTTGACTTAAAAATTACACCATCGGCTCTACTTGGCCTCCAGCTTGCAGACAGTAGACTGTGGGACTTCTCAGGTGCCATAATGATGTAAACCAATCTCTCTCTCTCTCTCTCTCTCTTTTCTTCTTCTTCTTCTTCTTCTTCTTCTTCTTCTTCTTCTTCTTCTTCTTCTTCTTCTTCTTCTTCTTCTTCTTCTTCTTCTTCTTCTTCTTTTTTTTTTTGTACCAGGGATCAAACTCATGACCTCATGTTTGCCAGGCAGGCACTTATGCTGCTGAGCTAAATCCCCAGCTCCTACTAATCTCTTATAATCAATCTCTTTGTAGACATCTCTCTATATTCTAGTACTTCTGTTTGCCTAGGGAGCCCTAATCCAGAGAACTCCAGTACAGTCTGCTGGCTTTGACCTCAAGGGCCACGGGTGTTCCATGAAGTGGGTGGAACAGCTGCAGAGGCAGCTTGGCTGAAGGTACCAGAGGTGAAACTGCTGAGAAGAGCTGGTGTCATCTACTAGCAGGAGCCCATGTTGGGAAGCCAAGGACAGTGGAGCACAGTATCTTCAGAAGGATTTTCTGCCTTTAGAGCAGAAATGGATTTATGGATTCACAGCAAAGAGAAAGTTTCTGGCAGTGGACTCAACCAAAGCTGAGTGTCAAGGAACTGATTCAGAAGGAGTGATAGGTAATGCTCTTATGGGGCACCTGGGCAGCTGTCATGGTTTATGTCAGTGGCCCCCAGGCCTCATGTATTTGCATTGTACATTTGCAATTGGTTCATTGTCTAGTGCTTGGATTGGTGGTGTCAGTGCTACATCCTCCCAGGGGTGGGGGGAGCCAGGATGTGATGTAATGGCAGGAAGAAGGTGTGTCTCTCTCTTGCTGGTTTCAGCCTTGCTGTTTGCGGCCGCCATGAACTGCGGCCCCGCCATGCTACACTGCCTTGGAGCCAACTGAGTATTGACTGAAACCTCCAAAAACTGTAAGAAATAAACCTTTCCTTTCCCAACTTTGGGCATCAGGTATTTTGTCTCAGTGATGAGTAAAAAATAACTAAGACAGCAACATATCTGAGAATGAATTTCTAGGCAACTGTGACTTTTGGTGGGGAGCAGTCAGATGTAGTTGGGTTCTCAAGCACACACCATGCGTTCAACCCCTTCTTAAGATACTTGAAGCTGAGCAGATGCATTATAACAATTTACTTGTCTGTTTGTAATGTGTGCTGTGACTGCTGTCCAAATACCCTTAGGTATCACTGGTCTCCTTGGAGGTAAAAGGAAAGGGGTAGTGCTTTATTTTTCTGCCTTAAGAGGAGTTCTCTTCCTCTTAATTCTGTTAAAGCTAGGTTGCCCCAAATCCTGCTAGGATCCTTCTCCTGTCAAAGCATAGACATCTCTTTGAGATTTCAAACTTCAGTGCCCCCACACATAAAATCTTCATACGTATACACAAACTTCAATTTCATCATACATTAAGTGTGCACAGCTCAAATGGGGCAGGGTGAGTTGTGTCCACCAAAAGCAAGTATATTTTCTTGAAAATATATCTACTAAAAGAGTAATCTGAAAATTCTTATCTGGTTGGTATCAAGGAATGATGAAAAACTGCATATATAAAATTCCCTTATAACTTAAAAGTTTGGACATTAAAGAGAAAAAAAAGTTGCTGAGAAAAAAAAATGTGTTACATTTCACTAAGCCCCAAATATCTGGGAACTAGTTTGAGATCTTCAGCCAAACTTAAAGTTTTGGCTGTGTTTTCATATCCTTGCTATCGACAGCTAATTTCTTGAGCAAATTTATTCACTGTTTAGAAAAAAAGATTTGGCTTCAGGCATCACCTCAGATATGCAGCCTGTCCAGAAATTTCTGGGACCAACTTCTTTAAGCATTTGTTTCCTGCTTAGCTCTGAAAGAAAATTCTAGCAACATGACGTATTAGTTGACAGTGACCTTTCACTAAAGGGTACACAGGTGGAAAAGCCCTGCTTATTTTCCAAAGATAAGGCTAAATGTTTTGTCTCTGACACATCCTTATTTTTTATTTTTTTAATGGTCTGAGAAAAAGAAAAATTGGGACATTCTTTTGATTTTGACAGTAGAATTTAACTACCAGTCTCAGGAGGAAAATGTCCTTGTCTACTTAAAACTTGGAATCCTGAGCTAGAATCTGATTTCATTTATAAAAATCAAGTCATCTGTTTAGTGTCTGAACTGGACCTTAAATCTAGGTCAGTGTTCCTGATTTGCTTTGTGAGTGACTCATTTGGGGTTTTCTCCCCAAAATAGGGACTAAGATATGGGCAGTTCATTGGGGAGTTGATCTGGGATAGCACAGGAGAGAGAGAGGGAGGGAGGGAGGGAGGGGGAGAGAGAGAGTGAGAGAGAGAGAGAGAGAGAGAGAGAGAGAGAGAGAGAGAGAGAGAGAGAGAGTCAGGCAATGTAAGAGAGAAAAGCAAGAAAGAGGGACTCTCCTGGGAAGATTTTTGCCAAGCACAGTGGGGGTTCACTCCCACTGGAGATGATCTGAGAACCCAGAACTGGACTGTGGAGAGAACAGAGCAGTCATGCATCAACCCCCATTTCAGTCCTGTACCCAAAGCAAGTGACTGTCACAGTAGTAAGTTCTCAAACAGTGACAGTCAGCCCAGGTCAGGGGGACTCTGGTGCCCAGAGGATGACAGCAAACAGTGGCAGCCTGTGTTTCAGTTTCTTTAGGTGACTTCCTTCATGTCCCGAGCCCCCAGTTTTTCATCTTTCGCATAAAGGCATAGAAATTTTCCAAAGTGCGTTCCCTGGATGACTGATGATCTTTGCCAGAATGGTTCTTTGTTCAAATGGCTTTAGGAAGTATTAGTTTAAGCAGTTATTTGAGTAAGTATTAGGTTAAACATTTTTGTTTTTAACTGCAGGATATCTTGGAGCTTTTAATATCCAAGAGTGGGCAAGGGTAGGTGGTATTTTCCTAAGGTTTTGACTATGGAAACCGTCACCTCATTCTCATTATTTTTCACATGACACCTGCTAATGTCTTGAGGAACTGGTGGTTGGTGATGTACAGTTTGGGATGACACACTCACCTAGATGGCTGTTCAAGTCCAGCTCAGCTCTGTGGCTCACGTGACAGAGTAGCTTCTAATTCTGGTGCTGCAGGTCCACGTGAGAGGTGGAAAGCTGTCCCAGGTCCCCAGATCCCATTCTCATTTTTTACCTATTGAAATTTTTTGGGCCTATTTTAGTTGATAAGAGCTTTCCACAACTGAAAAGCACATAGACAAAGCAATGTACTTCACAGAAGGGGCCAGAAGTCATGTCATGGAAATGGTAGGATCACAAGAACAAGGGAACTGGACTCTGTCCTCACCCACTGAGGTAGCCACACCTCAGCAGGACAAGGGCTGCTTCAGCTTTCTTGTGTGTGTTCCCAGCCCCTGTCATACCTGAGAATTGCCTTCTTTATGAAAGAGGGCCTTGAGACTTCCTCTCAGAGAAAATTTTAACTGGCTTCAGGTAGGGCCTGAATAGCTCTATTTTAAAAATATTCTCCCAGGTGATTCTTTTATGTAGTTAGAGTATAGACCTACTTTTGTTGAAGAGGGAAGTTTTGTATATGTGTATATTTCTTAATGTTGTCCTGTAAGGAATAGGACAGGTCAGAAATTGCTTGAATTGTGATTAAAAGCAGAAGAGGCAGGATAAAGAGAAAAATAAGAAAACGACTCTTGGTATGTGGTATTTTCAGGGAAATATAAAAAGATAGCTAACTTTGATGATTATTATGCTTTGTGGAAGTTCTTGAGCATACTAATACACATGTACATTATAGTATTTTGAAATGAATTCACCTTTTATTAAATTCCTATTAACTTCTGCTGTAATAAATTACTACAAACAAAAATACATTGGTTGTTTCGCAGTTCTGAAAATCAGAATGTTATAGGGGTAAAGTTAAGGTGTCAGCACAGCTGCATTCCCTTTGGAAACTCTAGGGGGGAATTCATTTTCTTCTCTTTGCACCAGGTAGGGGCTGCCCATATTCCTTAGCAGGGGCCCCTCTGCTGTCTACAAAGCCAGCAATGCCTGGCTCAGCTCTTCCCACTCTATCACTCCCTGGTTCTCTTCTGCTTCTTTCTTCCTCATTTAAAAGTATTTGTGACTAAACTGGGCCCACTTAGTAAATCTTAACTGCAACCCTCATCTTAAGATAAAGGAATTGGCAAGCTTGATCCCACCTACAACCTTCATTCCATTCACAGATTCTGGAGACCAGGGTATGGACATCCTTGTGGGGACCACTGTTCACCTCTTGTAGACATGAAGGTTCATGCTCTGTGTTTTAGGGTGGATGATTCCAGAGACCAGACTTCGGTTCACAGCACTACCGAAAAGGATTTCTGCATTTGCTTCATAGTCACTTTTAAAAAGTATTTATCCATCTCTCTGTCAGTGTATTCCCTTGGGAAGATATGGGCAAATCTTTTATCCTCTGACTGCAGTGACCTCAGTTTTTTGTCTTTCCTGCCTCGCTGGGATGATGTTAGAATATGATGTATATGGAAACCTGTTCCTAATTCATAAATACCAAATTCCCCTAACCTGAGAGAAGGCCATTGGTACAGATCATACTTTTGGGTAGCAGAATATAATTTTGTGCTTAATTTATTCAGTAGTCTACAAAGTCATGAGCTTACTGAAGGAATGGATCTTTTTTATACCTCTCTTCCAGACCTTAGCCAGTTTCATCCAACGAGGGCTTGTCTTACTCTGAGTTGCTATAATGAAATACCTTCGACTGGGTGGTTTATAAATAAAAGGCATTTTAATGCTCACAGTTCTAAAAGCTGAAAGTCCAATATCAAGGCATTGGCAGAATCACTATCTGAGGGCCTGATCCTCATAGATTGTACCTTCTGTGTCCTCACATGGCAGCTCCATTAAGTCCCTTAAAAGAACAATGATTCTGTTGTGAGGCTAGGGTCCTCAAGACTTAATCATTACCTGAGGCCCCATCTTTTAATATTATCATGTCAGGATAGTAGGTTTCAACATATGCATGGGAACGATGGGGCAGCAACATTTTAGACCACGTCAGTGTTCACTTCTTGTTGCTGAATTAGAAGACAAATAAAAGGCGGGACATGGAAATTTATGTATTGAGATCTGAGGAGAATGTAATAATGCATAAAATGTAGTTTCCTGCCCTGGGGATTTAATGGCTTGGAAGGGGAAAGCAACATATGTAAATAATAAAGGGTAGAATATTAGTGTCATGAGGGAAGTGGAAGAAAACTTTGGAACTTCCAAGGATGAAGAATTGAACAGAGTCATGAAAATCAGGTGGTTCTTAATTGACATAATGATATCAAACAACAGGGTCTGCAAGCCTGTGGCACTCACATTACTCCTGCCCACTTCTAATGTCATGGCAGACATAACTAATTCATTTTGTATTCTTTCCTTCTAAGCCAATGATAAGGATTTTTAACACAGGACTCCAATTACCCATTATTCGAAATTGACAAGATTAAATTCAGTTTGTCCTCCCGTTCTAGGTAAGATTTTTCTTTTGGTAGTTTAGCAAATTTGTTTTGCCCAAAGCTCATAGCACACTGTTATCACAAAGTTTTCTTAAGCATCCACTGTAAGATAGTTTCCTATTTTTAGATTTCCCTAAATGAACATTCCCAGAGATATAGAGCTTTCTTTGTGACTTGGTACAATTTGTGTTCTGACTGAGAGCCAAGGTTGGAATGCCCCCTCTGCACCCACAGCTACATAATTTAGGATCTGTTGTTGACTTCACTGGTAAAGAGTATATATTTGAGTGCAGATGGACAAAGAAACAGCCACATCCGGAGACAAGGGCCCTGTTGTGAATCTGTTTGCACATCGTTGCTCAGTGCTGTGTCCTCAAATCTTGTTGACAGTAGGATGAGGTGCATTCCAGAGTTTGCTTGGAGGATACTTCATGTGTTTCCATCCTTAGCACGGTAGAGGCAGGATTCTCAGATGGACATTCAGGGATGAACACAGAGAGTGAGGGAGGAGGGCAGCCTTGGAGGTGACAGTGCTTGTGTTCTGCTCAGGAAAGGACATAGACTTATGGGAGATCAAGAGGGGACTTATGCAGGATTCCCTTGGTTCTGAGTCCTAGCAAAGGTGGAAACTTGTTTATGCCTATGTATTTTTTTTCTCTAAAAACATGAGGTGAGTTTTCAGTAAAAGTGTGAAGAAACTTATGGTTCAAAATATTCACTTGAAACAATAAGCCCAAATCTTTTTTTTAGCTATGGATTTCATTCTTTTACAAGTAGAAAATAGTTTTTAGTCAATGTTTTCACCATTTCATTATAGGTAAGAATTTTTACACACAGCGAGACAAGTTACTGCGAATAAACAAATGTTGTTGTCAGATTGACATGTAGTTATCTGGGAAGATAATCTATACTGTGAGAGAAAGAACAGCATTCTTGGCTACCGCTGTGTTTCCAAATCAGATATGGGTGCTCTAAAAATCCATTTTCCTTATTATCTGCAGGAATTCAATAACAATATTCAGGTGCTTGTCTCCCCTTTTCCTTCTTTGATCAGCTGGTGAGAGCTTTGAGCTGGTTCTTCAAACAGAGTGAATTCTTAGCTGGAAGTTTCAGGTACTGATTTGAGTTGACTTAAACAGAAATGAAGTTTAATTAAAAGGGTCTTGTTGGTGGAGCTCAGATTTACACAGGTGGTAACAAACATCAAAGTGAAAGCTTCGAGTTGGTCCAGTGCAAAAAATACTTCAGCCCTAAATACTTTGTCCTATCCCTCTGCCATTGTGGCCTGAGACCTTGAACTTGCTGAAATTTACTTAGCTACCAGAGATGTTCATTCTTCTTGTTGCCCTGGTGTCCTGTTTCAAACTCCCATGTGCGTGCATCTGACTGATAGATCTAGGTCACATGCTCATGTCATAGCTGCAAGGGAGTCTGACAAAGAACGTACCTGACACTTTCAGCCTCTGTCATGGCACACAGGTAAAATTTTCCAAATGCACGTGAAAGATGTGATGCTGTGTAGCCAGCATAGTTGGAAAGTGTTTACCATGAGCAATTTAAGGCAGAGTAACTAGGAGGTACAAAAGCACAGCTGTGTAAAAGATGATTTGGAGGCAGTGTGAATCCTCTTGGAGCAACTAGTTCATTAGGGGTGTTAGGCACAACACCTTCTAGTTTACCAACTCTGTAAAAGAAAGCTATTTGGAAGACAGAGTTATGTATGGAGTTTGAAAATGTAACATGGGAGAATGGCTAATGGGTGTTAGAAATATGTATGCCCTCTTCTATGGCACAAACTGTGCTCATGTTTTGAGAAAGCTAGTTTTTGAAGAATGGCATCTTTGTAAGGAAATAAGCCTCCTGCTACTGCATGCTTGGATCTTGCATTTCTGGATTAGATTGAGACTCAACAAACATCAAAATACAGTCTGAGCCTATGGAGGAATAAGAGGTGACATTTCATATGCATTTTATTCCTGTCATCAGTTAATCAAGGAAGAGAGATATTTCTAGTAACCAACAAAGGGGATGTGAATTGTTCTGTTTGTACTCCATGTTTCTACTGAAAAATGTAAGTTTTAAGAGCTCCAGGAATGAACTACTAGATATTAAGAGTTAAAGAGTGATAATGAATTAGGAATTTCCTTTATCTATGCTATATCATGCTACAGGCTGGCAATAAGTAGATTATCCTTAGCAATCTAGATGATCTAGAACCATGGTATTTTTTATTTTGATGACAATAAATGTTTACTAATGTCCCATTTAGCAGAGTTGGATGTGGCCATTCTACCTACATTTTGATTATGCAAGTGAGTATTAAAAAAAGTTCACATTTAGGTATGAATAAAGATGAGAAATTTTTCCTGTTCCAACATTACTCATGCTCAGTGAGGTAATAGCACCAGGAAGGCTACAACATAAATAAATCTTAGGCATAGTTTGAGTTGCACCTTCTGGTTTTGTTCTCAGCTGAAAATACCTCCTTATAGTAGTGAACTTGAATGGTCTCTATTCTCTAAAGAAGAGAAGATAGGGTTACCTTCCATAGTGCTCGGGAACAGTCAGGAAATACATATACTTAAAATTTTAGATGTAGCTGTTCCTCCCCATGTGAGCACTCAGGGCTCAGTTGTACCAAATAACAACTGGAAAGAGTAATGGCAAATGTTGCTACCCTGTGCTGTCTGTAAAAGAAGAGTTTTAGTGGCCCTCTTTGGAAGAAGGACTTCTTATTCTTTTTCAGGAGAAATCCTAAATTGCTGTGGCTTCTAATTGGTAGTGGTGGCATCTGGCAGATTCTCTAGTCTAGCCACTTTTGTGGGGTTTACTTGATTTCACAGTTGTGGTTTCTATGCAGAACAACATTACTTGATCTAGC
>PVJX010007539.1:60000-70454 GCA_004027295.1 Dolichotis patagonum
TCTGATAACTAGTTGGGTGTTTTCTGTTTTATGACAGAAAAAGGGGATTCACGTCTTAGGCCATATCATTCCTTCATGCCAGATATGGCATATAAGATTTCGTTTTATCTGATGACACTGATTGATTAGCTGGGGCTGCCAAGTAGGTTAGGTGCTGAGACTATGTCCTAGGTCCATATCCAAAGAGTGAAATGATTGATTAACACTGTCTGCTCTTGGTCCTGAGGGGTAATGGTGGGACAAAGTCCAGCTATTCGTCTTTCTTGTTTCAGTTCATCACTTCCCACTCTACCTCTCCCTTTTTGGGGGGATTATATTCTGATCTAACAAATCTGGTCATGACTTTGTTTCCATGGATCCTTTGCTATTTGTGTAGGTGTGATCTTAATGATAGATGTCCAGTTTTCAATCACTAGATAGAAGTCTCCTTTAGAGTAGATTAAAAACAAAACAAAACAGAGTCAGATATAGTGGTACACACTGGTAACCCCAGTTCCACAGGAGGCTGATGCAAGCGGATCATGGGTTTGAGGCCAGCCTAGGCAATTTATTGAGAACCTAACCTAAAATAAGCAGGGGGTGAGGCTGTAGCTTAGAGTCCCTACCTCAGCTATGTGAGGCCTGAGTTCCATCCCCAGGACTACAAATATGAATGAATGTGTGAATGAAATGAAGGTTGACATTATAATTTATATCAACTGTTTAGTTAGGAATTTGAGCAAATTGAATCAGGCCCAGAGATCACGACCAAGTAACTGATAAAGTAAATTTCTCATCGTGAAATCTACGCAGAGTGTCATCTCCCAGAGGACATTCTGTTAGAAAACTCTCTGATGTCAGCTTTCCTTTGTGACTTTAATGGTTATCAATGAGATTGCATTGGAAAGGAGGAAGAAGTGATATGAAATAACTCATGAAGACCAGAATAGGGGAAAAAAAAAACATGAGAAGCTGTTCAAGGGAAAAATATTAGCTGATGGGAGAGGGAAGCGATACTCTGATAATTTATCACGTTTTGGCTGACTCTCTTTAAGGTTAGTTTTTTTAAAAATTGAAAGGCTGGAGAATTCCAAAGAGCCCCGTGGGTCTTGTTTTAGCTTCAGCGTGTGATTTAGGGACTGAGAAAATATACACTTTCTTGGCTCCTGAAGAGACGCTTGGTATTAGGCTCCTTACTCCACTGTGAAGACAGTGTGAGGGAAGCTCAGTGTGATCCCGCACCATTGCGAGTTAAGGATGAGGCAGGTGCTGCAGTTACTGACACCCTCGTATGATCAAGAGAGACTGGGCTGCATGTCAGGAGAAATTAGAACATTTCAATCTGTCTGGTTTCACCACCAGCAGGAAAATATTTCATTTCTAGTCATTCTTCATGGTTAGAAAAAATTTCTGTAATCTCATAAATCTTCAACTTCACAAACCAGTAACTTGGACATAAATATATTTCTAGCATGCAACGATATTTATCTAGTGGGCCCAAGTCTCTGGCCAGCTGCTTATTTGTATTAGGGAGGGTGTTCCCAAATTCTCAGACTTAGCCCATTTTTCCCCAAATGCTGCCCAGTATAATTTAATGGTAGATAATTCTATTGGCATTTTTTATTCATGTTTTAATATAATATAGGTAAATTTAAAGGTCTTATGATCTATGCAGATTTACAATTGTGGAATATTAGAGAACCATTACTTTATCACATATGTTCTCAACATGGAAATATGGTTCCCTACGGGGTGATTTGATATGTATGTTTAATGTTTATGTGATGATATGTTTGGATTTAGATGTATCATTTTTACTTGCTTTCCATTTATTATTTTCTTATTGTTTCCTATCTTCTAGATTATTTAGTTTTTTTAGTATTTTATTTTCTCTTTTGAAATTTTTACTTTACTTAGAATATGTATACAGTACATGTATTTTGCCCTTTCCTTTTATGTTTTATTGTGTATTTTGCACCAATATACATTGAAAATTCCAACAGTCAGTGTTAGGACTTTTGCTTTAAGGCATCACATATGTTTAATGAAGTAAGGAGAAGAATGTCATATTTACCCAGATGTTTGCCATCTCTTATGTGCGTCCCCCACACTTGATGTCCTGGGCTTTCCCTAGGGACCACCTTTTCTCTGTTGGGAGAACTACCTTTAACATTTTCTGGAGAGCAGGTCTGGTGGCAAGGAGCCCTGTTAAGTTTCCTTCACTTCACAATGCTTTTATTTCACCTTCATTCCTAAGGGACAATTGATATATAATTCCCAGTTAATTTTCTTTTTTATCCTATGGAATTAAAATTTTTTTCCCTTGTTTCTGCTGGCTTCCAAGGTTTCTGATGACAGATGCATATGTAGCAATTGTTCTTTCCCTGTGTGTTATGTGTTATGAGTCTTTTGTCCTCTGGCTGTTTTCAAGGTTTTTCCCTTGTCTTTGACTTTCAGGTGAATTATGATGTCTGGGCCTGACTTTATCATGTTTCATGTCTGATGAGGATGGAGAAGAAAAACTCCACTAAGGGCTATTTGTCTCATGCTGTTAGAATTGTGGTTTTTCATAGAGAGGATTCCCTCACCTTGGGTTGAGGCATCTACCTAGACTCTATTTGTGCAATACAGCAGGATAGCCTGGTGGCTATGACAGGAAAATAAAAAGCAAAAAGACACACTTCCCATACTGTTTGTGATCCTTTGAGCCCCCTTTCCTGATCTGTGCTCAGAAATTCAGCTTTTTCTTGAAGCTTTCTCTAGTGACAATAACATACATGTTCGGGTTTTAGGCTAATTATATGTACAAGTTGGGTGATACCAGAAAAGAAAGAAGTGATTCTATTTTCCCCAGTTGGCTGGTCACTATTTATTTTTCAGTCCTGTGAAAACTACTCCATGAGTTCTGTCTGGGTTTAGCAGGAGAGAAGGGATCAAGTGGGTCTACTCCATCTTGCCCAAAACTGATCCTAGTAAATTTTGCGTATCTTTTCATGGCTGTGACTCTTTGTGCTATCAATCACTTAAATCCCTTAAATTTTGATGATTCAGCTCCCTTGAGTCATAGAAACATCTTCCTTCTTACTTTTATGAATATCTAAGAGTTGTGGAACAAATTTTAAGAGAGACAAAATCAAGATTTGTTGGATTAGTCATTGTGGTCCAAAGTACTGTATACATATTGTCACGTTTTATTTTCATAATAGTCTTTTGTAAGTGTGCCTGTTATTTTCCCATTTTAGAGAAGAAGAAAGTCTAGGTCACATTGCCAAGTAAATGACACATTCAAGCTCAGGTTTATTGGTCTAATTCTAAAGCCTGAGTTCTTTTTATCATACTATACCAAGAATAGACCAATTTTATGTATTCAAAATATGCGTATTATTGGAAAGGGCCTGTCACATATTTTTTTTTTCTTTTCTTTTTTTTTTTTTTTGGTACTGGGGATCGAACTCATGACCTTGTGCTTGCCAGACAGGCGCTTAAACCACTGAACTAAATCCCCGGCCCACATATTTTTTTTCTAACCCACTGATATTTGAAAATATGAGAAGCAGTCTTCTTTATGTTCATCCTCACTTCTTTGGCTTGGGAATACTCAAGAACCAACAGTCCTGATTTCTTTTGTGGGTTCACTAATAATCACCTAATCCTCTCTTTGCTCGAGAAGTTCAGACTTGCAGAACTTATGGAGAAATAAGCCAGTGACTTTTAACTTAAAATGTTTAACTTGGACAAACTATGAGGCCCATAAATACTAATTTGTGAGGAGTCATCAGTGTCTACACAAATAAGTGGGTTGACCTTCGGCAAGTACATGGCTGAGAAGCCAAGTGGGCTGATCTGCTGTCGGGAAATCCCTGAAGCGATGGATTTGATGCAGCGGAATATGCAGATCCACTGTGCTCAGGACCTGATGAGAATGTACCGGTGGCGGGAACATGTATTCTTTGGCAAACATCCATTTCCACAGCCCCAGACCAACAACAGTTCAGCGGAGGAAGCCCTGCCTCAGATAGAGTGGCTCCGCACTTCCTCGGCAGAGTCCCCAGAGTCAGTGAGTGATATGGAGCGCTCTGAAGATCGAAGGGAAGATTGGCAGTGAGGTTAGCAGGTCACACTGCAATTTTTAACTCTGAAAAGGTAAAACAGAGAATATGAAAGTCGCTGGCTTATTTCTCCACAGAGAGACAACCTGGGTGTCCAAAAACTACCTGAAAGTTTCAGGGCTATATTGTTGCTGCATGTTTTTTGGGGGGGCAGACCTCACTTTAAGTTGGACACTGCAATTTTTAACTCTGAAAAGGTAAAACAGAGAATATGAAACCACAGAGAGACAACCTGGGTGTCCAAAAACTACCAGAAAGTTTCAGGGCTATATTGTTGCTGCATGTTTTTTGGGGGGGCAGACCTCACTTTAAGTTGGACACGTATCCAACAAAAGTAAGAATCTATCTGTCTGTCATGGAAGCCCATGCAGATCCATAGTCTGTGCCATCAGAGAGCGAATCATTACTAACGGATCAAGTGTGAGATGGCCAGATAAGAACCTCACCAAGAGGACACTGGTGTTATCCTATGAGGCATTTTCAAACCCTGAGATGAGCTTTTTAACTGTGCTCTGATCATTCGATGGTTCAGAGGATTTGAATTTGACAGTGATGACCTGAAGATCAAAGACAATATAAAACCAAAGTGCATAGTCTTTAGGGAAGTTAGATAAAGGATGTGTGGAAACTCGGCATGATTTTGCAAATCTTTTGTAATTTTAAAATTATATATTATACTCGGCTGGGGATTTAGCACTAGTGGCTCAAATGCTTGCCTGGTAAGAGCAAGATCATGAGTTTGATCCCCGGTTGCAAAAAAAATATTATGTATTATGTATAATCCACATATAGGTATTTGTGCATGTATATAAATTTCGATGGGTCGAGAGATGCAGTCAGCCTTGGGCGTCTTGGTATTAAGACGACGAGGGCAAGCGTAATTTCATAATAAAGAGTGCGAACTCTAAGTTTAAGAGTTCCTGGGTGTGAGTATTAGACCTAGCATTTAGACCTGCTGTGTGACCTCTGTCATTTTGCACACCCCTCCTTCCATAACTGAGAACACAGACCCAGTTCAGTAACTGATCTCTGCCTCATGTGGTTATGTAGTAAAATGAGACAATTTGAGCAAACCTGCCTGGGATCTAGCATATACTCAGTGATTATGATTATGATAATGGTAATCACTGAACTGGAGACATGAGGTTTTTAGAACTCAGGAATGGGCTGATAAAGCAGGTAAATTCTAAGTCCTGACGGTTAATGCCCTTCCTCCGTGTCAGTGAGGTGACACCAAGGGATGCTCAGAGGGTAATAAGAGAGTAGAAAAGCAGGCTGAGGTGACAGAGGGCTGTGGAGGAATTTCTGAACCTGGGAGGCACAAAGTAGAAAGTCAGGTCAATAGTCAGGAGGACCTCTATTGTTAATAGCTAATATAATAAACCCTGATTGTCATTTCCTGGCATTATCCCTTTGGAAATAAGGTGGAGAATTTTTTCCTCAGATTTTCAACTGCTGATCACTTTTGAGTAAGGCTATTTTTTCCCATGTCTACTCTGGGGCTTTGAGACTTTTGGCCAACGGGATCTGGGCTGGCATCTCCATGAATCGTGAGAACCTTGGCTCCGAGCAGACGTGCCCTCCGCTTTTACCCCAGGGGTGGAGGCCAGTGATCCCTGAGTGCTTTTGATGGACTTTCTGAGTTGAAATCCATTAACCCACATGTGACAGTCAGAGACAAGTCCAAATATTATGAAAACGATGCAGTCATGATCTGCAGTCACTTTCCTTCATTCTAACTCGAGACAGAACATGCTCTTTCCCCCTTGAACTTAACCATGATTTAAACATGATATGTTATCATTTTAATGTCTGTGGCCTTGCTCAAGAATTCAGTGATGAAAAACCTAGACACATGAAAAATGGCCGTGGTAAAAGCCTATATTAAGAACACATTCAGAAAGAGATTAAGCTAATTGCATCTAAGGGAATCTGGGTTACAAGAGGTTTGACTTGCACTCTTACTCAGTTATGGTCTCTGAACATGTTTCTGCGTTGGATAGGAAAGGATGTTACAGAGAAGTTTGTCTGAGTAATGAATGTAGTGATAACTGAAAGGGAAAACAATACAAAACTGGAAAACCTGGGCCAAGAGGTGCTGGAGCTGGTGCTAGGGGATATATATGTGGTCATGGATTTTGACTAATTATTTTCACTCGTTGTAACATTTCAGGTTTTTGGAGTCCTTAGACTTACTCACTGAGGTAGTTCATGTTAGTCTTTTCTTTTTTTCCCCTTTTTTCTTTTTTTTCTTCATTCCTCCTTGTCTCCCTCTCTCTCTTCCTTCCTTCTTTCTTTCCTTTTCTTCGAACAATTTAATGGTGGGGTAAAGTAGGGCTCCCCTAGAGATTGGGAAAGGAAGAGCTAGGTAAAATAATCTGACTATAAAGGAAACACTGGTTTTGAATATCCAAGTTCCAGAAATCTCAGGTCATCAGGAGATAGAATAATTTGCTGAAAAAGTAATCTTTCTCATTATTGTTACTTTTCAAAAATAATCACTTTTAATTTTTCATGTTGGAAAAGTCATAGTCACTTAGAAAATGTAGAAAACATAGAAAAGTCAGAAAAATTAAAAGCATCCACCATAGATACATCAAGATATATTCTGTTACCATTTTTTGCATTTATTTCAAGTCAAACAAGAATATTTTTGTATAATTGTTATAATGAATGTTCAAGTATCCATCCTATTTTGTGTTTATGGTGGATATTTTCCTCATTATACCAAAACATTGTTGAAATACCATTCTAAGAAAATAGTTGGCCTAGGTATGGTCATGCATGACTATCATCCTAGCACTCTGGGAAGCTGAGGCAGGAGAATTGCAAGTTCAGGCCCAACCTGGGCAACTTAGCAACTAAGTGGGACCTTGTCCTAAATTAAGAAAATAAAGATGGGTTGGGGATGTAGCTCAGGTCAAAGGCCCTGGATTCAATCCTGTGGACCAAAAGAAAAAACAAACAAACAAACAAAAATAGTTGGAATTGGAAGAGGACGCCTTCTATGAGTCAAAAAACCCCAGAGTTACTGGGGCTACGGTCATCACCTGTCAGCCAAATCATTGTGTTCAGTGTCCCAGTCCTGGTAAATGAAAGGGATTTTAAGGGGCCAGGGCTCATGGATTCTAATCCAGGGCTGATTTCCAATCTTGTTTCCACTGGACAGTGAATGACAGTGTTTCCCCTCTCTCAACCTGTTTTTTTTTTTTCCAATTTTTTTAACCCTCCACCTGACACTTGTTGAGATACTTTCAGCTCTACAATGCTGTCCCTAGACTTAGTACCTTAGTACCCTGGAATAGAAGTTTGCATATTATTTTTAGTAGTAGTGGTTTGAAATTTTTCCTTCTTTCAGTGCCTTTTAAGTGGTTACTCTATTCCAGACGCTGACATATTTTTTTGTATAACCCTTACCGTTACCCTGTGAAACAGATGTGGCCATAATCTCAATGCTATTGACCAGTGAGGCTCAGAGAGGGGAGCTCAGGTGGTGGAGCTGGGCTTCAGTTCTGCCCAGCCTGGCTCTCCTGTGACTCTGTGGCTTTGGAGGAGCTGCATGGTCGTCTCTCGCAGTGGACACCCACAGGTCACTGGTAGCCTGTCAGTGCCCTGATTACTACTCCCTCAAAGGCTGAATGGAGGTGGTAGACAGAAGAGGCCCATGTCTCAGGCCTCAGAACCCGTAAATAGTTACATGGCAAAGAGGAGTTGAGATTACAGATGGAAACTAGGTGGTTATCCAGCAGCCCTTAATGTAGAGAGGCCATCATGTGGTCCAGTGAAATCCCAAGGCCTTTAGAAGTGGGGGCAGGGAGCGAAGGGTATGCGTCAGAGAGATGCGGTGGAGAAAGACCACTACCTGTTGATGGCCTTGTAGGTGAGGGGGGTCAAGGGCCAAGGAAGGTGGGCAGCATCTGGAAGCTGGCTCAGGGAAGGAAACTTTCTTCCTCCTTAGAGCCTCTGAAAGGAAACAGAAGCTGCCAGTACACTGATTTTCACCTTGTGTCAATCGGCTGACTTCTGACCTTCAAATGTGCAAACTAATGCGTTTGTAGGGCTGGATGGCACTGTGTTTGTTGTGATTTTTTTATGGCAACTCACACTAAAAGTGAGTGCTCCGAGAAAAAGAAGTCTGGAATGGTTGGGGTTGATGCCCAGAGGCTTGGTTTTGTTGGGGGCCCAGCAGCAAGGGATTCTAATGGGGAACAAAGCTAGGAAGCAGGTGTGTGGCAGCCTTGAGGTTCCTCCTGAGAGCAGGACGCCAGCTTGTTGTCAGAGCCTGGCAGGGACCAGACCCTAGGCGGTGACTGGATAAGATAGTTTAGAACCCAGGGGTTCCATGGAAATATAATTAGTCAGTGCTCCACTGTCTTTAGTCTTTGGGGGGTATATTTTATACTTTTTTGGTATTCTCCAAAGTTCAGGCATAAAAATCTGAAATATTGCTCAAAAAATATTTATTGCTGATGGTTGGGTTATTCATTTAACTTTCAAGTACACATTTATTTAACCATAACTTTTTCATTGACATGTTAGTATGTATCATAGGGAAAATCCAAAATACATCACATTCAGGGGAATTGTTCAACTTATCAGTAGTTCTGGTATTTTGTTGATCACATAAAAAAATTTAGAAGAATCTTGTCAAATGGGAATTGTACTGGTCTGTTGGCTTGGAGATAATAAAAGACAATTGAAAGGCACATTGCTCATTTCAAAATGATGGAAACAGAAAATAATTTTCAACAAGAAAATATCACTCAAAGGCAAGAAGCCAAAAGCACAATAGTGGTTAATATACTAATGTAATAAATCTAAGCCTAAATCCCTTCTTTTACATTTAAACAAAAAAGGCAATAACAATCCTGTGTCCTAAGAATTCCCCTTGGAATTACACAGGAAAATATTTCTCCTAGGCAGAGTTTGGATTTTCATGCTCTGTAATCTATTTTTGAAACAATTTAATATCTGCTAACATCTGCATGGTCTGCATGATCTGGATTTCACACTCAGAAGGGAACATGTGGCAGCAAACAAGAACACACTGCCACTGATGCTAACGATTCTTCTACTTACCGGCTGTATGTATAACTTTCTATTCTCCCCAAACGAGCAAAAATCCAATGAAATAAAACTAAGACATTAGGTCAAGAAAAGGAGGAAGAGCCTTCACCCCCAGGAAGTCTCCCAGAAAGCAGCATCTCGGGCTGTCTCTTTGGGACCCGAAACTCTTGGACCCATAGAGTGGCCTGGGCTGTTTGGATCGAAAGTCTGCGCAGACCTGCATCTCGGCGCGACTGTTTGGGACTGGTAGGCCCGCCCTTCATCCGCAGGGAACTGCCTGGAGATCAGCATCTGGGCTGGGTCTGTTTGGGCCCGTAGCCCCGCTCTTCACCCCCAGGAAGTCTCCCAGAAAGCAGCATCTCGGGCTGTCTCTTTGGGACCCGAAACTCTCGGACCCGTAGTATGGCCTGGGATGTTTGGATCGAAAGTCTGAGTAGACCTGCATCTAGGCACGACTGTTTGGGATTGGTAGGCCTGCCCTTCATCTGCAGGGAACTGCATGGAGACTGGCATCTGGGCCAGGTCTGTTTGGGCCCGTAGCCCCACCCTTCACCCCCAGGAAGTCTCCCAGAAAGCAGCATCGCGGACTGTCTCTTTGGGACCCTAAACTCTCAGACCCGCAGAGTGGCCCGGGCTGTTTGGATTGGGAATATTGTGGAGACTGGCATCTTGGCCAGGTCTGTTTGGGACCGGGAACTTTTCAGAAACCAACATTCTGGCCTGACTCTTTGGGACCTGTAGGCCCTTCACTCTCAGGGAACCTCCTGGAGACCTGCCTGGGACAAAGCACAGTGGCCTGGCCTGCCTGAGATTCCACAGGCTCCGGGGTGGCCACACCCAGCATTCGCCTTACAACTTAGGGAGCCAGGAGCCCACAGAGGGGAGTCAGGACCCTGTGAGGAAGCCAAGAGCCTGTGGGGGAGCCACTGCCCCTCCAGGAACTAAGGGTGTAACAGGTAATTTGCCACATAAGCAGAGAAAGCTTTGGAACACCACTCAAAGTAAGGAAATATAGAAAAATGACAAAAGGAAAGACCAAAAGGCAGGCTCAAAGCCCTAGCCCTCCCCAACAAAGCTTAGAAGCTGTGTACATAGAAGAGAAAAGAAGCCATACACCTGAAATGTCTGAAATGATATCAAATGAAATAAATATACAAATAGGGAAAGCTATGGAGAAATTCAAACCAGAAATACTTGCCCAGGTAAAAGAAGAATTGATAAAAACAGTGAAAGAAATAGTGAACGCATCTAGTGAAAACACAGCTAAAAAATTAGAGGAACAAAGCAAACAGATAGAAT
>PVJX010007540.1:0-70462 GCA_004027295.1 Dolichotis patagonum
AAAAGAAGGAGAAAGAGGAGAAAGGGAGGAAAGGGAAAAGCAAGAGGAGGAAGAAGAGGAGGAGGAATGGGAGGAGAAGGGAAAGGGGGACAGGAGGTGAATGGAAAGGAAGAGATGGAGGGAGGAGGGGAGCAGGAGGAAGGAGGAGAACAGAAGCAGCAGGAGCAAAGCACACCAAGGAGACAGAAGGCACAGGCTTCAGGGGCTAGGAACTCTGCCCCAGGAGAGAAGCAGGGCAGAGGCTGAGGACTAGGCTGGACGATCCTGCTACACGTGTGTCCTGGCGAGTCCTGGACCAAGCCAGGTTCCAGGGAGAGTTCCTTAGGAAGATGAAATGTATAGAACACTCGGTAAACGTTAAGATTCTCAGCTTCTAAGATATTAAGTTACTGAAAAAAGATGTACACCATTTAGAAGAGCTTGGGTTGAGTTAGTGTGACGCAGACAGGAAAAGAAAAAAAAAGCCTTTATCACCAACAGAGAAAGAAAGGATTTGAGAAAAGGAAGAATAACCACAGTTCACATAGCGGATGCCACACTGTGATACATGGGTAATCTGCCCCCAGCCTCCCTCTGCATCAGAGATTCCCCCAGCAGCTGGAACTTTGCTAACAGCTGTCCCAAAGGAGATGCTCTCCCCAGGGATAACCCCAGCCCTGAACTGGCCTATGTGGCGCAAAGACCACCTGTCTCGGGGTCAGGCCTCTCCCAGGTGGGGGCTTCTCCTGGGAGCAGCGGAGCTCTTTGTGTGACTGAGTCTCAGCCCAACCTCCCTCTCTGCTCAGACCTGCCTCCTGCCTCCTTCAAGGTGCAGTGTCCCAATAAACATGGGGCGGAATCCATGTCCTGGAAACCCAACCTTAGGAGGGCCCCAAGATGGAAGGCACACAGGCAGGCCTCACCATGGCTATTAATCTAACCAAACTTGCGACATCATGGTACCCAGAGGATGTGGGGGGAAATGTTCACGTATGATGATGGGGGGAGGGCACAGGATAAAGTCTCCATCTTCAGCAGAAAATGTATAGAATGAGAAAATGTAGAAGCAATAGTATGAACATTATTTAGAGACAAATATTAAATATCTAGCGAACAGCTCAAGTAGTTGGGGAGTGAGAAATATGGGGGAAGGGGAACATTCACTCATGGAACCCTTCTGCATGGTTACCATCACTGGCAAGTCCTGCTTGTCTCTATTCAAAATGAATGCAGAACGATAAAACTCCTTGCTGTCTTTTTAAGGAATCCTGCATAAATGAGAGAGCAAAATGTTGCTTTCAAGGAAAGCGAAATGTGGGTGGCGGTTTAGGTTTTAGACCTGAGGGTTGTCTGTAAGTAAGCAAGCCGCTTAGAAGGACGCCTGGAAAGGTGGCAGGAAGCGAGATTGGAGCTCCCGCAACTGCACTTTCCTGCTTCCTCATGCAAGTGGGGAGAAAATCAGGTAATCAAAGAGGAGAGATTCGGTGCATAAATGTGTGAGCTTATTCTTGGAGAATGGGTAACATCTGGCCTTAGTTTCAGATCCATTCAAATTTCACAAGTTCAATCCAACTTTAGCACCAAAGCCCTCACTTCCCGGGCTCAAGTTCCATGTCTGGGGGTAGAATATATATGATATCCCTGTTCAAGGAAAGCAGCCTTGTAAACACAGCCCATAAAACTTGGACGTGGCCGGGTGCTTACCCAACGTGTGCTGATGAGTGAAGTGTAAATGAATGAGAAACATGTGCACGCAGGTCGGGAGTGAGTGCGCGGGGCTTAACTAAAATAAAAAGGTGTCTGCTCAAAGCACAGCCAGGGAAGCAGGTTTGCAACATTCGTTCTGGTGACTAATCCAGAAGCAGCCGGAGCCAGGGCAGTGGACTGCATTATCTGTGTGGTATTTGCCTGTTTATGGCAAAGGATCTGCCTGTGCTTGGATTCCAAACTCCAGTCTAGATTCTGACGATTACGCTTTAAACTGCTTTGCCCCAGACTGCATTTTCCAGGACACAGTTATGGAAAATAAGAGCAGGAGAATGCTTCTAAGGGCCCAGAGTTTTCTCTGGAATTTTTTTTTTTTTTAGGAATTTTTTTTTTTTTAAAGTGTTCTGCAAAAGTCAGAAGAGAAGAGGGGCGAGACGATCTAATTCTTAGTTATTCCTGTTCTGAAAAGGAAACTCTTTGGGGAGCATTCCATTATGAAAGCTTAAATGCAAAAAACACGCAGTTTATCAATTGCTTAATATCCCAAACCTTCCAGCCCACACTTGCAGCTATGCAATTTAAGCTTTAGAAGTTCACGTGCAGTGCCCTGCTCAATCATAGTTAACTGACAGTCTTAACAGGCTTAGGTATCAGGATTAGAAAGAGTGAACAAAAACATCTTTTTTAAACCCTGAAAAATCACTAGCTCGATGTTCCATTTATGCTAAATCCCTCCTAGCATTGCTCCAACTCAGGGGGCTTCTCTTGGCAGTCTTCTGATGGAATGGTTCTCAAACTCTAGCATCCATCAGAATCACTTGGCAGTCTTAATGAAACTACGGATGAACTAGGGATTCAGAGGATCTGTCCTGCAGTCTGAGGCTTTGCCTTTCTAACCAGTTTTGAGTTTCCGCCAATTCTGCTAATCCACGAACCACACTGGAGAAGCATCATTCTGACAGGTGGGAGTGAACCCAGACAGAGGAGAGGAAGGAGGCTCATCTCCCAGTCACTAGCTGAACTCCTAGGAAAGCACTGCAAAAGCTGACACAAAACAACTGGCAGTTATGGAGGTAAAGGCTAACAGTTGTGTACTCGCAGGCCAGCCCAAGGTTGCAGGCATGGGGAGGCTTTGTAAGGCTTATGCTGCTGAGCTAAATCCCCAGCCCCTAGGAGGCTTTGCAAAGAGGAACTGAAGTTGTGGGATGTGTTCCACAGCTTGTAAAAATCAGAGGGAAAAGGAGTTCCTCTTTCCTTAGCATTTGCATTTGAATTTAGCTGCCTAATCTACACCTGCCTTTTCTAGTGTTCTATGTCTACTGTTTATTGGGCCCTAATTCATGCCAGATTCATTCTCACTTGTGGAGGATGAAGACCCTGGAGTTTGGACCAGCTGAAGGATCTGCTCATGACCGCAGGGCTGGTAAGTGGTGGAGCTCAGCTTTAAGCAGGTCCTTGTAATACCAATGCCCTTGTTAATGCTGCACCCCCTCTAGCTACTCTGGGCTGGAACCCAGAGCTGCCCCAAACAGTTTCCCAAGCTGTGTTATGCCGTGTCGTGTCATGCCATGCCACCAATACACTGGGACATGGCCCTTTCACCTGAAGTCACCTATCAGAGACCAGGTCACCTACCCAGTCTCATTTCAACTAGCTCTATGGGGCATTAGGGGACTTCCTGTTTCCCACAGGCTTCCCTCAAGGAAGTCTGTTTCCTGCCTCATCCTATGGCTCAGGTCACCCTGTCTGAACAACCTGTCCTGCCTCTTTGGTCTTCCTTTCCTACCATGTCTGAAGAGCCACCTCTCCCACCGCCACCCCATTTCCAATGTCCTGTGCTCCTTTCCCACCCCTGTGGCTTTCCACAGCCCTCCCTGCTGGCAGGCATTGTCCCACTCTGTCCTCGGCCTCAGGAGAGTCTACCCGGCCCTCCAGATGTGGCTCAGCCACCTGTCCCTGCAAACCTCCTGTACCAGTCACTCTTGCTACTCTCGCTGTCTCTGCACTGCCTTGACCGTCACACTTGGAAAGAGCCCAACTCTCACCTAATCCCCTTATTTTACATAGTATAAAATTGAGCTCAGAAAAACAAGAAGACTCGCCTGGAGCCACAGTGTCGGTCAGTGATCTCACCACATTCAAATACACAGAGATTTGCTAAATTAATCCTGACAATGACTAATGTGGCTAGAGTGCTTGAACTGTACCATGTATCAGGTAAGGCATCACATATACATTATTTCAGATTACTCTTATCGCCAATCTCATTTTATGGATGAAGAACCTGGAGTTCACAGAGGTTAACGAATCTGCTAAACACCACCCCAAGAGAAAGTGGTATGGCCAGCAGGACTTAAACCCAGGTTTGAGTCTGCAGCACTCCGTGGAACTGTCAATCTCTTTTATCTGAATACACATTATTTATCTAAGTAAAAGCTCAGTTGACCAAGGTCAAGGATAGTGCTGGGCATGGTGTCACATAAGTAGCAATGCTTTATACATTTATGCAACAAACACTGATTGGCATACTAGAGTATGCCAGGCCCTATGCCAGGATTGGACTATAAGCAAAGTTTTAAGCAACAGTCTCTGCTCTATGGGACAAGCAACACCTATGATTTGTGAATTCATTTACTTAACAAATATTTGAGAGTTAACCTTATTCCAGATACTACAGGAAGCACTGAGGAAATGACAAGAAAAAAGAGCTGGTCCTCAATCTCATGCAACTCTTCACACAAATGAATGCCAATCTGACTGTGAAGGGTAAGGAAGGTGAGGAGAGAAGACATTCCAGGTAGAATGCAATCATCAGCTTTGCATTACTGTAACGAGTTACCTGAGGCAATGAACTTATGCACAGAGAAGAATTACAGAGCTCACAGTTTTAAAGGTCTGAAGACATGGTGCTTGCCTGCCCTGACTTAGTTCTGGTGAGGGCAGTTGGTGGCAATGGCTGAGTGTGTTGGAGCGAAAGGTTACATTTCAAGCCAGGAAGTAGACAGCCAAAGAGAGAGACTGGAGTCCCACATTCCGCACACCCAACAAACCTAAGGGACCCCAGGATGCCCCAAGTGCCAAAGGTTCCACCATCTTCCACAAGCTCCACAGGAGTCCAAGCCCTTAATATATGTACTTCTAAAGGATTTTTAAATTACTCCAAAGACATGACTCCAAAGGCCAGGAGCACAGTCCATTCTAGGGCCGAGAGACATTCTCCACAGCTCAAGAGAAGAGCAAGGAAATACTGGCTAGTAGCAGATGAGGCTGTAGAGGTAGACCAGCAGTTCAGGTTATGACACATTGCTGTTGCAGAAAGAATAAATGAACTTCTCCTGCATTCTCTGACTACCCTGGTTTGACTTCTGCACACTTTACAGAGATCAGGAAATAACAGTAGCTTCCTGTTTGTAGAAATTTCCTAGACATAATTTCATGCAGTGTCATGGGAATTGGCTAAGCCAACTTTGTCCAAAGTTACCCAACCCTCTTCTGAAATGTTTCCTTTTTCTCTCATGTCACAGTAAATTGAAATCAGGAAAGAATACTGAAAACAAATGTCATAGAAGAAAAACCATGCTGCTCAAGCTGTGTGACATGCAGTGTTACATCTAAAAATGCTATATTTAATAAAACATGAAAATCTTAAAGAGGTTCTGTCAGGAGAAAGCTGGTTTGGCCAAATGTCAGGGAAGCAGCTTGACAGCTTCAATAGGGACAGGCGGTCATAACAAGTTTCTTATGGTTTGGGAAATCATGTACCTATCCAGGCGGATATATGCATATTAAAATATGGATTACGTACATATCTTCCAGAAAAACTAGGCATCAGGGGTTTCTTGTCAAGACTGAGGCTGTTGAGAGCTGTAAGAAGGAAATCAGGGAAGTAGCCTGTAGTCAGGGAAGTAGTACAAATTGCTCTATAAAGATCTCAGAGCCAGAAAAACCAAGGTGAAGGAAATAATAACAGTTTTCAAGAAGCAATACCTAAGACTTAATTCCCTGTTGCTGTCATCTTAGTAAAATACATACATATGTATGTATACATATGTTTGTGTGTATGCATATGTGAGCATTATGTATTTTGTATATAGCATACGTAAAGTATATTGTAGATTTATGAATTATATGCATATATATTGATATGAATATTTTGTGTTTATGTGTATATATATATACACATGCATATACATGCACATATATAAACATGTATCCTTCAGGGTCTGTTGGTACTAGGCCAAAGCAGTTGATAGTAGTAAGAAAACAATATAAATGTCCTCTAAAGAGCAAGACTATTGGTACACTCTTGTGTACCACTCTGTGGCACTCTGTAATACTCTGTGAGGCTGAGGCAGAAGGACTGCAAATTCAAATCCAGCCTGAGCAATTTAGCAAGACCTTATCTCAAAATAAAAAATGTAGTGCACTAGCACAGTGGTAAACACCTCTGGGTTTGACCCCCAGAAATGTCAAAAACAAAAAGTCCTCCACATGCCCCTGTGTTGAAGCTTGGCCCCCAGCCCATAATGCACCTGAAAGGTGGCGGAACATGTAGGAGGTGGGACCTCATGGAGAGAAATTAGGTCGGCCAGGGTGTGTCCCTGAAAGCACTGTTGAGATGCTAACCCCTGCTCCTCTCTGCTTCCCAGCCACCAGGAGGTGAGCAGCCTCTTCCATCATGGGCTGCACCATGATGTGCTGCCTCACCACAGGCCCAAAAGCAGCAAAGGCAAGTAACCATGGACTGAAACCCCTGAAACCACGGGCCAAAATACATTTTTCCTCCTCCTGAGTCGATTTCCTCAGATATTTTGTCACAGTGCTGGGAAATTGATGCACACAAAGGGTATCCCATCAGGTAGGAAAACTAGAAGCATGAACATATAGGGAGATGTAGCAGATCCACATACTTGAAAACCAAGGAGTGGAGTCAACAGGGGTACCCACTGTCCTCTAAACACTGGGGAGAAGACGGTGGAGACCATGGAAAAAAAGAGCTTTGGGAGGAAGAAAGTTTGGATGGCTTTACAAGAAGAACGTGTTGGCATGGTATCTTCTCAGAATGCAGGGGAAACCCCCAGGAAACGCCACACACAGCCTCAGCCTCTGAGTGAGGAACGATGTGCAGGGACTGCCTCTCCTCTGAGCCTCCGTGCCCTGCCTGAACTTGCGCCAGCTTTGTGCCTGTGAGGCAGTGGGAGCTCTTGGGGACTTCCTGGTAGGTGCTTTCTGCCACCCTCACCACATGGCCCTCAGCGGCCCCCTGCAGACTCTCCTCAAAATCATCCTAGCACTGCGCTACACTATGTCCAGCCCCTCAGAAAGTTTCTAGGATGCTGCTCTCCACAATCGCATCCTAGACCAAGCACTTGACTGCACACGCCACAGACATTCTCACCTCAGCAGTGCTACACTTGGCTTGTGCTCTCCAATCCCAGTGTCTCCTTCACAAACCCTACCTTCAGCACCGAGCTCCAGCCCTGGGAAGCCTTTCATCTTGTCACTTGCTCAAAGAATATCTGTCTAACCCCGAGTGTTAGGAGGCAGTGGAGATGTCAGAGCGGCTGGAATGAATGGAGATGTCAGAGCGGCTGGAATGAATGTCATTAAATCCACCAAAACACAAATAAGTGTGTGAAGCACAGGTTGTGACAAGTGCTGGGAAGGCTGAGTGTCCCTTAGAAGTCTGTAACAGGAAGCGGTTGGTCTAGGGAATCAGCAAGCGCTGTACTGGGGAAGGCTGAAATGAGAGGGTGAGCAGGAGTGGCTTGAGGAGGAATGACCGAATAAAGACTCCAAGCACTGGTCTTCACCTGTACAATGCAGCAAGCATGGAAAGAAGGCCACCAAAGAGAGACATCCCGGAGGGGAAGCCCTCTGTTAAATGGCCAGTCTGCATAGTCTCACTGGATCAGGATTGCTGGATAACCTGCAGGATGCTCAGGGAAACAGTCCAGGTATACAACATATGGTGCATGGGACACACATACACTAAATGCTTAAAATTAACCAGAAATTCACTGTTTACCTGAAAGTCAAGTTTAACTGGGCAACCTTACTCTGGATACAACTCAACATATTTCTCTATATAACTCACTTGCATTCTTCATCTCAATGGATCTTATCTTTCAGTTGGTTTATATCTTTCCATCTCACTGATCACCTCTCTCCAAGACCCTGTAAGAAATTAGGGGGCTCAGAAAGATGCTTGGAGCTGTTCAAGGTCACAGAGACCAGCTGGGGCTGCTTTCATACCTCCCCGCTGTGCCTAGGGCAGCGCTGAGCACATTAAAAAACAGCTTAATCAATTGCTCAGTTGAATTAACAAGCTCATTTACATGCCTCTGTACAGGGGCGCATGAATGGACACAATACCAGACACCCAGGAGCTTTCACAACAAAATCAACAGCGAGCCAGACAGAGTGAGAGCCATTTGCACATGCACAAACACAGGCACAGACACAAAGGGCACCAGAAAGTGGCCACTACCAACCTACCACACTCCAGCCTTTTCCCTGGGGTTGCATAAGAGCCTGGGAACCAAGGTTCATCTCTTTAGTGGCTTGGTGAGTTTATTTCTGAGGCCCATTGGATTTACATGGCAAGTGTGGAAAATGCTCCTTTTCACCCTAAGATGGAAATGGTGGCCCTGAAGGGACTCGCTAGCCAGCCTCCTTCAACCCCTCCAGGCCCCAGTTATTTGCTAAGAGACGTTTGCAGGCCCTTTCTGCAGGCAAGACACGTTCTATCCAAATACGCACAACCACCAGGAGAAAAAGGCAGGGGTGGCCCCTCCATCACTATTTACCAAACGAATAAACGAATGCAGCCCTTCATATTGAGCTGCCTCAAAGCAGGGAGAATAATCTCCCCCGCCACCCCACCCCTGTAAGCTCGCCTTTCATTCCTGCACAGACTTTAAAAGATGTCAGTCTATCCCAGTCACAATCAAATGCTAGCATTTCACTTCCCCAAAGACAAACAAGGGTTTGGACAAATGAGAAATGGAGGTTCCCTTGTGGCAGCCTGAAAAGGGGATTCAGCAGCCCCGGCCCCCTCTCAAAGGAAGTACCAGGAAGGATGTTCTTGTTGGGAGCCACACAAAGCGTGGCATGAGCTCATCGTGCCAGAACCTAATTGAAACCTCAGGCAGCAACAGTATTTCATGGTATTGGGGGAAAGGATGGGCAAAGACAAAACGAAAAAACAAAAGATGTGTACAGAAGAGGCATGAAAAGCAGCCCACTTCTTGACCGTGGGACAATTTGGACAGCAGCCACTGAGTTAAATGAGGTGTAGCCTGGCTCTCAAGCTCACTGAGACCCAAGGCTGCTTTATAAAACTCACTGCTGCCAGCATTCTGGCTCCCCAGCCAAGGGCTTTTTGGTCCTTCAAAATGCAATTGTATTCAAAGAAATGCAACAGCTGGGCATGGTGTACTCGCCTGTAATCCCAGCACTTGGGAAGCTGAGGCAAGAGGATTACTGTGGCCAGCCTGGGCTACATAATGAGTCCAAAAAAGAAAAAAAGAAAAGAAAATGCAACAAGATGCTGATCAGACCTTTAGACAAACTCCCAAGCACTTGAGAACCTACTGAAAGACATAAATACAAGACAAAGAGTACAATTTTGCACTGTCCTTACCTGCATTGCAATCTGAGCTTTGCCACTATCTAAGCTTGTGTTACTGGAAAAATTATATCTGTCAGCCTTGCTTTTCTTCTCTGGCCAAAATGAGTTTTACAATGCTTATCTCAAAGACTTGACCAAGTGTCAGCGAAGCCAATTCTTGTAAAAGCACCACCACTCGATAAAGGCGGATGCTGAGGGAAGTTGTGGAATGCTTGCCTTTGGAAGCTCTATGAGAATCTCAGACATGGAAATATGTACCTTTATCACAAGGTGGCAGCTCTTGGCAGAGAAAGCCGAGCTAGGTGGTAGGCCCCAGTAGTCTCCAGCTTTATTAGAAGTCTCCCTCCCCCTTTGGTAGTACATTGTCTGGTAGTAATGGCTGCGCTGTCACCAGAGCCCTTCTGAGCTAATTATCGGAGTTCTGATCAATACCTTTGATAATCATCATAGAAACAAGGCCAAGTGCAAATGTGCCTGCCAGAAGAGCTGGCAGAGACGCTCCACAGCTTTCCGGCTGTTCTCCAGGACTCCAGCTGTTGAGGGCACAAACCTCAGGAATGAGTCCAGGGTCTCATTATCCTATTTTACCTCTTGTCATGGTTCTTCCAAATAGTCACCTGCAGGTTTCATTTTGTTACTGGATCTGTACAGAGAGACAGTTTTTGTTTTTTTTTTTTTTGGTACCGGGGACATTTTTTTTTTTTTTTTTTTTTTTTGGTACCGGGGATCGAACTCACGACCTCGCGCTTGCCAGGCAGGCGCTTAAGCCACTGAGCTAAATCCCCAGCCCCAGAGAGACAGTTTTAACCTTCCTCCTTGGGAGTCCCCTATGGTCCCAAGGTTCTAGTCTCCTGTATTCTAAAGCACCAGCATCTCCTGCAGCCCAGTCATCAGCCTCTGACGCTTACTGACTCACTACTCTTTTCCTTTGGCAAACATTCGTGCCAACACGCACGTTCAGCTGCAGCAATAAATGTGTGTCAGCTGACCAGGATATCTGGAATCTGGAGGGACACACACACAGGGTGTACGTAAGAGCCTTCATGGATTTTTCCCTAGATTCACCTCCTAGTGTCACCTTGACCTAGCCTGGTACTCTATTTTTCTTTTTGATAGACTTAGCCAGCCATAATTACCTAAATGATTTTTGGGCAGGGGCAGGATTCTGTCTAAATCAACATATTTGCAGGGGAAGAATGTGATATTTCTGACTGAGTAATCCCAGTGCCCTTCCCACTGTACCATGAAGATCAGAATATAAGCAAAATCATTGGGTAACTCAATATTATAAATTATTCTGCAGGCAGAGCTTTGACAAACAAGTGGGCATTTAGATCAAGAACACTCAAGGCCTTTTTTCATGGGTTCAGAATGCTGGAGGTCAGAGAAAAACTATACAATAAAGGAGACACAGGGAGATAGAAGACCAAAACCAAATTTAATGTCTATAGAGTTAGAGAAAGCCAAACTTCCATACTTGTCTATGCAATCTAGAAATCTTCCAGCAGTGTCAACTCTTTCTGTTCTAATTGCTTCTTGGTTTCCCTGTCTAGTTAAGTCCACATGAAGAGTTCATCAAAAGCAGACAGTCCCATGACAGTCAAATTAGATAACATAAACTGAGAGGAAATACAAATAAGCTCTCTTACGCCTTTGGTCTAGGCCATACTGGGCCTGTCCTGTTTGGGTCTTGATACTACTGGGATTTTGATAAAAGATGTTCCCTAACCTGCATGGAGAGATTGCTGAGACTGTTATTCACTCTGTTATACTCTTTTACCCTTAAAAATGGAGCTAACACCTTACACTCATCAGGATGGTTACTATTAAAAACAAAACAGAACATCACAAGTGTGGGCAAGGAGACTGGAACCCTTGTATGCTGGTGGTAGGAATGTAAAAATGGAATAGCTAGTATGGAAAACAGTAAGGCAGTTCTTAAAGAATTAAAAATGGAAATACCAGATGCTCTGGTAATTCTACTTTTGATTGTATACCCCAAAGAACTGAGAGCAGTCTTTGACAAGTATTTGTACGCTCATAATCATAGCAACATCATTAAGACAGCCAAAAGGTTGAAGCAACCATGTATGTGTCAAGCAATGAATGGGTAAAAAAGTGTGATATAAACACACAATGGAATACTAATTCAGATACATGGTACAGCATAAACAAAACTTGAACACATTATGCTGAGTGAAATAAATCAGTCACAAATGACAAATAGTGTATGACTCTACTTCAGTGAGGTATGTAGTGTGGTCAAATTCACAGAGACAGAAAATAGAGTAATAATGGTTGCCAAGGGCTTGAGAGAGTGGGAAATGGGGAGTTACTATACAATGGGTATGGAATTTCAGTTCTGCAAGATGAAAAGAGTTCTATACAACAACATAAATGCCTGCACCCCTACTGAACTGCACATTTAAAACTGGATAAAATGGTTATTTATTTATTTATTTTTTGGTCTTTTTGAGACAGGGTCTCACTATGCAGTTCAGGCTGGCCTTGGGCTCACTTTGTAGCCCAGGCTGGTCTCAAACTTGCAACGATCCTCCTGACTCAGCCTTTTGAGTGCTGGGATTACAGGAGTACGTCAGCATCCCAGCTTAAAATTGGTAAATTTTATGTTATGTGTATTTTACAATTTGATAAAAGGAAACCAATATGCCAGAGTGCCATGAGCACCCAAAACTATCAACACAGCATGCGCGTGTGCGCACACACACACACACACACACACAACATTCCAAGAAGCTAATGAACAGATTGCTCTCTTAATAAAACAAATAATTAAAACTGAAGGTCAAACTCTAGGAGCCAAGCTGATCAGTGAACCAATCTGCTCTACAGAGACTTGCTTTTCTGGTTTCTCTTCTTTGCCTCTTCATCTGTAGATGGACAACCTGGAAAAGCTAAACAACAAAAAGCCTTCCAGAAAGGAACACACTTGGGCAGACGGAAAACTCAGCCATCCTTTGGGAATGAAGATGCTGTTACAAACCCAAAGACAATGAGGCGAGTGTGAAGGCTGCCAGGTTTCCCACTGGGTGGGGGCGCTGTTTCCATCTCCCTCCTTGTTCTCCTACTACAAAGTGCCCAGCACACAGTGGGTCTCACAGAGTGCTGGTGAGCAAAGGAGGAGGCAGGGGAATGAACCAACCGGCCACCCAGTGGAAATCCAGGAAGCCCTGAGAGTGTTAAAAACCCGTATTAATTGCCTCCTTCTGGACAAAGGTAAACAGACAATTTATATGAAACAAGGTCAAGTCAGTTCTTGTGAAAGGCTCAAGTTTTACTGAGAATGTGTGATACCCTGAGGCAGACTTGATTTGTCCTTTGTGTCTGTGTGGAAACCACAAAAGCTGTTAGCTGTTGATGGTCAAGTAACAAATGTCTCCACTTGTCCCCAGAGAGATTAAGTAGCCTCGGGTGGAGAGAAAAAAATAGAAGATCAAAAAGTCCAGCTATGCCTGCCCAGCAGGCGACAAGAGGTCCCCAGGCCTGGGAGGATAACCTCTGCTTGAACCAAGAGGAGATGAAGAGGTTCACCTGTACAGTGCTTCCTCTGAACCCTGTTGGTCAGGATTCTATGCGACATGCCTGAGATTCCCTGGCCAGACCATAAATATTTATTTCTAAGCCTTTGCTGTGTACACAATTAACAAGCCTTTTTTTTGGGGGGGGGTCTTTTAAAATGATAACTCAGACATGAAGTTGGTTTGGCATGAAATTGGTGTCTTTGTATGACTGGCACAATGTTTTGGGGAACATGAGGCAGAACCAGCTGACGTGATTCATACTCTCTGACCCATCCTTCCCCCTCCCGAAATTTATTCCACCACTAAATTCTGGAAAAAACCTATCTCTACCTCTTGAAAGCGTGGATTTGAATGGATTTGGAGTTCTTTTCATTACAGTCATCAGGAAAAAGATGCTGGGGGACGAAAACAAGTTCTAAAAAAACAAAAAATCCCCTTTAAGTGTGGGCTGGTGTTGCCTGTCTACAGCTACCCACGGCGTACGCCTCGGCTCTCGGGACCCCTTGGTTTGGAGAGAAAGACTCACTACAACATCTCAGCGGATCTGAAAGTGTTTCCCCCACACCTAGATCACCCAGACAACGCTGCCTGTCAAAAGGATCCCTGTCTACAACTCCTCAGGCTGGGTGTTTAATGTTACTGAGTTACACCCGCCCCAACCCCCACCCTCCAGGGCACAGCTATTCAGTTCTACTGTGTGATAAAAGCCTCCTGCCCCAGCCCTCAGAAGCCCAAAACAGAAAGCAAACACGCTGCGACAACAACTTGACCCTATGCCCAGGACCACAAGGGAATGTCTAGAGACAAAACCCTGGAACCCTAACTCCTAATGTAGCAAGTACTGTAATGCAAATTATATGTTGATTAGAAGGCGACAGAACACTTTTCTGTGTACAGTTTGCAAACACAGCCTTTGAAAACAAAAGAGGTAGGCCCAAAGCTCCCCAAACAAGGAAACATAGGCTAATGCTTTCATTATTTAGAAAGCTAACCCTCGGAATTACAAATTAGAAAGCGGAGTCTCATTTAGTTTTTTCAAAGCGTTTATGATTTAAAGCTGGGGAGTCTATATGTTTCAGGGATCCTCTTTGCCTCTCACTCCTAGGAACACCCAATCCTGTTCTAGAGAAAGTGAGGGGAGTCAGGGACTGGGTCCACCTGTCACATTTCTCTTTCATGTGCTAACATCTTCATCTGCTGGAAATTCAGGCATCTGTAGACAGTGATAGTTTTATTTTTCTGTAAATCAAAGTCAAATTTGCATTTCCATTTACTTTTTTATATGTGTCATCATTTTATTCACACCATTTCCCCCCTTTCCTTTCCCCTAAGGTCCCCAAAGGTTTCTGTTCCCATGGCCTTTGTAGTACCTCCCACACTACCCCTGGGTCTCCCCAGGATTGGACCTGAGCTGACCCTGTGTGCTGACCCCGGAAATGGTTCACCTTCTGGTCCTCCTTAGACTGGCATCCTTCGAATTCTCATCTAGTTGTTCACAGTAGGAGTTCCTTGATTTGGCTGGGCAAACTTCAACACCTGCCTGTTTTGTCTTTCATTTTTGAAGCAAATAAACCCTCGAACCTCTGGGCTGCAGGGACAAGGCTGTGTGTGGCACCCTTTTGTTTCTGGTGTTTCCTCACTTCTTGCTTTTCAGGCGTTTATCCAATAGCCTGGACAGCCCCTCAAGGACAGCCTGCTGACACTTTGGGTCTTAATGTGCTGACAGAACCCTCAGAAAGGTGGTCAAGTGGGAGTCTTCGGGTCTTTAGAGGTGTCCCTTGGAGAGGACAACCGGACCCCAGGCTCCAGTCTCTTTCTTTTGCCCCTTAGCTACGAGGTAAGTGGTTTTGCATCCCCACCCCATATAGACTTGGGCCACCACAGGCCAAGGCAACGGAGCCAAGTGATCCTGGACTGGTACCTCCAAGACTGTGAGCCAAAAATAAACCTTTTTTCTGCATAAGTTGTTTACCTCAGGTATTTTATGACAGTGACAGAAAACAGAGTCCCAGGAAATCCTAGTGCATACCAAATCAGGGGCCCTCCTTTCCACAAAGAGCACACAATTTCTGTCATATCAGTTTCTTCCTTTGCTCCTTAACCATCACTCTCCTCTCCTTCCTCTGCAGCTTGGTCTCCATTCTGCCATCCGTTTTTTTTAAATGTGAACTCAAAATTGTATGGACAAAACTGTGGTTGCTCATGTTACACTCACAGCGTTCTGGGCCTCTCTATCCTTCGCTGAACAGGAAGGAGGTTAGAATGGCTCTAGTCTATTTTACAAATGAAGGACCAGGAAAAGGGCACGGATGTGGGAAAAAGCCATGTGCCTCAGGTTGGCAAGAAAAGCCCTCCTCTTAGGAAAGGAGGGTTGGGGTTGGGTCCGCTGGGTGTGACAATAAAAAAAGAAGAAGCATGACATTTCAGAGAGCTGGGCTCCTCCATCCACTCCCAAAGGAAAAGCTGCAGAGGTGACTGCCTTGTCCTTGTCCTGCACCCTCATCAGCTGCACTAGACCCAAAGCTTGAGACAATGAGAATGGCAGAGGAACAATACCCGCTCTCTCTCATGCCACAGCTGCCTAATCCTGCAGCAGAAGCCTTACAAAGCCTGTGACCCCAACAACTGATGTAAAACAAGCCCTCTTCTGAGACCTAGGAGAAAGAATTAGGGTGACTAAGCAGTGACTCACAACAATAAGAGATCCACTAAAACCTATGCTTTTATTATGGCTAATGTCTAGGCTTACTGCAGCAGAAAAGCATAATGGAGCAGAACCTTGGGTTTGGCAAGACTGAGTCTAGCACCTAGCATCTTATGCACAGAATTGCTGCAGTATGTTGGTTTCTTGCCCATCGAACCGCTGACATTCTGAGCACCCCGAGAATGGTGGGGGCTTACTCTGCTAACCTTCTAGCCACGACACCTTTATGTTACATGGCAGTTACCCTAGAATACTGGCTGAACTGGAATAGACCAGCCGCAGTCCTTCTCTATGGCCTGATGTGAGAAAGGCTGGCTGACAACCTCCTTGCCAAAGTCCTGGCCCCTCACTCATAGGAGGGGGTTGGGCGCTCCCCAGGCCACCCCACTGGGGCTTTTACAAGAAGCAGGTAAAACTTCTTCCCTCCTCCCTCATGCCCTCCTTCCTGAGAGAAAACAGTCACAATGCACTGACACTGCTGGAAAAAGCTGCTTCACCACCATCTACCAGAAAGTGGTCATAGTTAAAGATGCAAATCATTCCTGTTTAGAGTCAACACAGTTATGACAAAAATACCCTAAAGTCAAAATAATACAGATGCCTACAATGCAAGGGCTACTCCCTTCGGAGAAGAACCCTGGCAGGATACAACTTGAACAACTCGGCCACTATGTAAAAGGCAAGTATGGCAGAACAGTTTATGTTCTACTACCTTCATGCTGGCTTCTAGAAGTCATTGATGGAAAGGTGTGTATGGGGGAGGGGTGTGTGTGTGTGTGTGTGTGTGTGTGAGAGAGAGAGAGAGAGAGAGAGAGAGAGAGAGAGAGAGAGAGAGAGAATGAATCTGAATGAAAGGAGCAAGTGTGATCATAATAAGTAGGGGATTTTAAAGAATGGCCTCTCTGTCACCAAGTTCCAGGCCCAGAATGACCTGTGAATTGGCCAGCAAAGGGGTCTCCATGAAGACACTGTCAGTTTGGACATGCACCCTGGGTGGCCTATGTCTTTCTCCTTTCCTCTCTTACTGCAGAGAAGCCTGCTGGACCCCAGCACCCTCTGCACCCCACCACTGCCACCTCCTGGCCCCTGTGCTTGGGCTGCTCCCTTCTGGTTGGTGTCTGTCCCCAGCCTGTGCAGCCACCCTGGAAAGCCTGGCCTCAGCTCCACAGTGGCTCTTTCCCTCCCCCTCTCTCTCTCCTTCCTGTGCTCCCCTGGGGTGGGGAGACCCCTTCATCTGGATCAGCCCAGCCCTCATGTTGCAGGCAGCTGAGTTAGTTAGAAATATTATAGGCAGTGAGACAGGGCTAGGCCCTCCAAGGAGCCAGTGAGTGCATAAGCGCAGATACCTGACAACTGCACCTGGTGGTGGTGGGGAACAGACACCTACTCCTGTGGGCCAGGCCTCAAGGCAGAGGGTCAACGAATGCATCTACATCCTAAAGACTGATATTCTAATTAGTTCCCTATCACCCTGAGGAAGCCTGGAGTCACTATCCCACCCCTCTAGGGGAAAGGGCACAGCTCTAAGAATGCCTGCTTCCTAGTGACTTGCTGTCCCATTTGTCCCTAAAGTAATCAATTTTACCTGAACTATTGATCTTATTGGCTAACTATGGTTATGTCCCACATTATGCCTATCTGCCTTGTGAGTTCCCAGTCTTCCCCTACCTTGAACCTGGCTCGCCCCATGATTTTGCTCTATAAAATTCCCTGGAAAAGACAGAGTCCTGGGCAACCCGCTCGGGACCCCTTCTGTCCCTCTTCAGACAGAAGCTCTCTTTCTCTCAATGAATATATTCTACTCTTCACCTCCGTTGTTCCTAAAATTCATTCTTCGATTTTAGAGAACATGAACTTACAGACATAGTAGGTTGGGAGTTTCATTTCCCTATATCACTCACACTACCCGTGGGACCTGCCCAACACTCTGTCCCTGTCCTTGGGCCACCCTGCTCCCCTCAGACCCACTGACTGCTAAGCCAGAGTTCTGAGCTTCTTCTCACTCTGCTCTTCCCACTTTCTACAGGGCTGGGCTTACCCCAGTGTCCTGGACTTGCCTCTGCCCTTACCACTGCACGGAGTTAGCCACCCTGCATGCCCTCTAGGGAGCCCCCAGCATCCTTTTATATCTTGGGCTCCTTCTATGTCTGCCTTCAGTGCCATGTCGGGTCTAGATAATGCAGTGGCCTCTGCTTGGTCCTCCCTGAATGCTCTCTTAGGTCCAGACTCCCACAGCACCTCCTGGAAGCGTCACCACCTCCTACCTGAGCCTATGTTGGTCCCTCCCGCAGCATGAAGGCCAGGCTTCCGAGCCAAGAGACTGGAACTGTGCACAATCTGATCTAAGCAAGTGTGAGCCAGTGTGCTGATCCAAGATGTTCTTAACGCAGCTGGCCTCTTGGTTTTTCACATTGGGACCACAGTGCCTCTGTCTCCATGAGTCCCATCACTATGATCCCTCTCTTAGATGACTGGAACAGCTGGCCATGGCCAGGACTAGCATGTGAACACCCGCAGAACTGACTGGGATGAAGAGTTTGCAAATGGCAGCAAGAAGAATGGACTGGTTTTTCTCAGCACAGACCAGTATTATGTATGCCCAAGGAGAGAGCCGTAGGATCCAACCTGCCCAGAGTAGGCGGCCAGAAAATGGTCACACTCAGAATGAGTTGGGAGCATCAGTCGAACACTGACGGGGAAGGACATCAACCAAGACTGGAGGTGGGGAGGGGGTGGTCATATGGACAGGTCCAGCACAGATGCAAAAGGCCCAGTCACAGCAAGACTAGTGTCAAGGGGTCAAGGGGCAGGGCACGCAAACGGATGCAGTGGGGGGCCTGAGCTGGAAACCCAGAGCACGATGGTCAGAACAGAAGCCCTGGGCAGCCTTCAGCCCTGAGCACTGCCTCTGTCACATCCTGCATAAATTCAGGCCTGGCTCTAGAACACAGAGGGCAGTTCTAGGACTCCATCCTCCTGCTGGGTGGACATCACTAAACTCAGTCATGGTACCTTTCACCCTGGACACAGTCATGGCATCAGAATCCTTCACACAAGAGCTCTAAGCAGCCACTACCAATCAACTGAAAGAAGCATGTGAGATTAATTCCATTTGCTGTGCCTGGCCCCCAAGTCACCAGCATGGCTGAGTCAGTCTATGAGAGTTCAGTGGCCACTTGGATAGTTTATTAAATCCTGATTTCCAGCGTCCCTGAGTTAGTAAGTGCAGGACGAGGATGGACTTTGTCAGTAGTACTGATGATTTTAGTCTAGGGACCATACTTTGAGCACCACTGCCCCAGGGATCCATGTCATTTCTGCTCTTGTTCTTAACTGAGCCCTCAGGGCCAGCTGCAATCCTTTTCCCTGGATTTGAAATAATCCTCCATCTCCACTCAATGAGGACATCATCAGTGCTGTTTACAGAACCTGTCAACAAACAAGCATTGTGCCAGCAGTGACACAGGCAGGCAGGGTTCTTGTTCCCACAGATGTCACAGTAAGGGCCTGGAAGACAGGGTGAAGACACAAACATCTGAACAGGCAATTACGACCCAGCGTGAAAGTGCAGAGGAGGAAGCAGAGGCAGCTGTGGGGTGCCCAGTCTTGGAGGTCAGGGAAGGCTGCTGAGAGGAAGGCACACAGATCCGGGCCCTCCAGGGCGAGAAGCAGGTAGTCAGGAAGAGGGGGAGCAAAGATCACCTCTGCCTTGGGTTGCTAGCCTTTGCAACTCTGTGACCCTCCCCACACACCCTGCCTTCTCTCCTAGTCTGAAAAGGAGCCTGCCTGCATGAGGACCTCATCTTTAACCTCCAGGGTATGCCTGGGGGCTCCTGATCAGAAAGTTTTATTCTCTGACTGTGTATACACATTTGCAACAGTCTGGAGCTTTTCTGTTTAGGAAGGAGCAAGAAAGTAGGAAGGCAATGTGAAAAGAAAATTCCCTCCGTGGGTGGTGGCTCTGAGAATGCTCTAGCGACCGCAGGACAGGTGACTGGATATTAGGCCCCTTAGCCCACTCTGCCTGGGCCCGCTGTGCTCATGTACACCCAGTGGCGTACGCCCACGTGGTGATTAATGGTCTCGCCACCATCTGTGAGTAGTCTCTTGCTTGTCTAGAGGATTGTTTTGCGCGCTTATAAACAGATTGGGCGTTTTCCTCCACTGCCTTCTTTTCAAGTGATTAGGCTGACCTCATTCCTGCAAGCAACCTCTTTCCTAGAATTAAACGTGTGGAGGTCAGGGCCATTAGTCACCCTCGAGCTTTGTTCCACAATGCGGCTCTAGGGAGCTGCAGGAAGGTCCAGGAAGCCACGCTGATGTAGGATCGGTAGAACACGATTCCTTCCCGAGACCACCATTTTTGCACTTGGCAATTCACACAGATCTACTGCACCATTAATCCCTAAGAAAAATCCAGTTAACTTCACAAATATCCATCACCATCTCTTCTTATCTCGTGTCCACCTTTGTCTCCTCTGAAGATGGCCCTGCCTGACACATGCTGAATGCTCAACAGAGGGAAAATGAATGTGATAAAATAAGCTACCCGACTCAAAGACGTGTTATACTTTCCTCTGTGTCCCCCATTGGAGAGCTCAACCACGCCACAGCCAAGGGCATGGGAAGGACTGCAGCACCAAGCTCCAGAAGTGTGTGCATCACTTTGCGGAAAGACACAGCATCCAGCCCGTGTGTAGCTACCTGTTCCCGACAGAAACACAAGGCAGCATCCTGCAGAGGGGAACGGGGAACCTACCTCTCCTCCCTCATCTGGAGCAGACTCTAGCTCAGAGGAGGGAGCAGACTCAGCTTTAAAGAGTCAGAAGCTTTGATTAGACACACACGGGGCACATTGAGTAACTGAACTGAGCCTGTGTTGGCAACTTCTAGGGTCCTGGGGGTTTTTATTATTTGACAGTGATCAGAAGAGTCATGGGACTATCTGAGTTTTTAACTATGGGCAGTGAAACTTCTACTGAATTACTATGAAAGGGACAGAGGAGACAGAGACAGACAGGGAGACAGAGTGAGAGAGGACAGAGATTATAATTATAATCCTTTGAGTTTCTTGTCCAGTTTGCTGATTGCACATACAAATTTTATCTCCATTCAACCAGGGCTCACTTGAGGACTGTGTGATTACAAGGGTCCAAAGGAAGCAGAGAACAAAACAGATAGCCTTTCAGTTTATAAAATATCTTCTCTGCCCCTCACCTTCCCCCACCCCCATATTTTCATCAGCAGAGTTTAGGCTGGAAGCTCTGGGCAAGAGGAAGACATGCTTGATAACCAAGAGCAATTTCAGGAGACATGGAGAGAGGCTTCAGGCTCTCCCTGGGTAAAAGGTAAACATGATGGAGAGGGATTCCTGTGTCCCAGGAGGGGAGAAAGGACGACCATGCAACCATGGCGACAGGTAACAGGACCAGAACTCTTAAGCAACAGAAACAGACTGATGGAGTGGAGGGGTTTCCTGGGCTGAGGCTCCTACCCTGATCATGCTTGGACCACTGCCTGTCAGCCTTCCTCCTGCTACACCAGAAACAGTGACAGGTGGAGCAGACGACTGCCACATAGTCAGGACAACACAAGGGCTGTGTTTGCTCCCCTGGAAACCTTGCACCAAGTCCTCTGTTGCTTGACATCCTATCAAGCTAAGCAGGTCACATTGAGGAGAGAAGATACAAAGAAAGGAGATGAGGAGACGGTAGTTAAAATTGTTCCTTTTAAGAAAATTGCAGCTTCAAAACACAATCAAAGTCACCCAGGGTTATAATTTCTTTTTTGGCCCTAGGCCTGTTTTTTCTTCCAGGGTCTTTGCTCCTAAATTCCTAAGAGCTTTAAAGACACTGTAAACTGGGGGCAGTGCCTCTGATAGTATAAACTCACAGATTCTACAGGCTTCCGTCCTCCAGGATAAAGCATTGTTAATTGGGCACTGCACCTCTAAACTTCCAACACGTGCTAGTAGTTTGCATGTAACACAGCCCACTATGGATAACCAGATGGACACTAGGAAGACACCCTAAATCCTCTGTCTTGAGGACACCCCACACCCAGCCCCAGACTCTAAGGTGCCTCCCCCTGGAGCACTCACACTCCTTTCTGAGTGTGTTCTCCTCTGACGGGCTTAATAAATCTGCCCGTGCCTCTCGCCGACAAATCCTGAGGTGCTTGTCCAGGAAGACAGTTGAGCAGGTTGAGGTCTTCTTTGGGGGGACCTCTTTGGACCTCATCTGGTGACAATGAGATCTGTGTACATGTGCGTGCGTGTGCATGTGTGTGCATAACAGAGGAGAGGGAGTGCATTTCCATGAACTACAAGTAAAATGTAGCAAAAAGCATCATTTCCAGTAATCCGATAAATGGTTTTTATACTGTTTCCAAGAGAGAAAAATTTGGGAGATGTGGTTCAGGTGTCAGAAGAGTTTTGAGGATATTCCATTCTTTAGGTGGAAGCAATGGCTCAAAACATTTGTGGTTACAGCCACAACAAAAAACTGCAGTTTAATAGAGCTTTCAAGAACCATTAATTCATGTGCATGTTCTATGATAAGCCAAACCCCAAAGAGCTGCAAACAGTGTCACACTGTGTCTCACTCTCTGTCCACAAGGCATGCCCCTAATCCTGACACGCACAGTGAAATGAACGAAAAGAGAATGGGATGATACGTGGAAATCTTATGAAGCTTGGAAATGCTGAGGTATAAAATATCTACTCTTTATTTATCACAACTTGACTGAGAGATGACGTCCTCTATGAAGCTTTCTTGAGGCCCCAAAGGAAAACTAGGCTTTACTGAAACCATGACCTGCAGTTCTGCGAGGCAGAATCCTTTTCTACAGCTAAAGAAACCAAAGTCGAGAAAGGTGAAGTAACTTACCCCAAGGCACATACAAATATAGAGTAAAATAGAAGATAGATAAATAGGAAGTAGGGAAAAGTACATTGGTACCCAGCAGGTGTCCCAGATGGAAGGTAAGAAGCCAATATTTATTACAAACGGCTATGACCAGGCAAAGGGCTAAGAATCAAGCCACTGCCATTTAATACGTGGCTTGTGAGACAGTTAATATCCCTCAGCTGACCCAGTCAGAAAATGGGCAATGGAAACGACAGACACTTTTCAGAAAAAGTTATAAAAGGCCAAAGTATACAAGAATAAATGTTCATTATTGCTGGCCATACGAAAACTGCAAACTAAAAGTACACTGATTACCATCTTACCCAAGAAAGAATGGCTACTGTCAAAACAATCTAATAATAAATGCTGGTGAGCATGTGGGGAAAAAAGAATCCTTCTATATTGTTGGTGAGGATGTAAAGCAGTACAATCACTGGAAATCCTTGTGGAGATTCCTCAAAAAACAAAAACTAGAAATTCTATGTGAACCAGCCTTCTGCCTTATGGGTATTCACCAAAAGAACCAAAATCATCATATCACAGGGGTACACACATACCCATGTTTATAGCAGCACAATTTATAAAAGCTAGATCTTAGAAGCAGCATATATATGTCCATCAACAGATGAATGGATAAGGAAAATGTAGTCCTGGAGTACCATACACGTTGGAGTACTACTCTGCCATAAAAAATAAACTCGAGGCATTCATAGATAAATAGACGCAACTTGAAAATATATTAAGTGAAGTAAGTCAAACATGCAAGCTTACAGCCATGATTTCTCTTATATGAGATAAAAATATAAACACAAATATAGAGTAAAATAAAAATAGATAAATAGGAAGTAGGGAGAAGTGCAAATAATTCCATAAATTACCTATTTTGATATTTCAAAAGTATTTCTCTACATATGATAATTCATTTCATTTATATTTATACTAATTTCTCTTAGCTCATTGAAAGGAAAGTTTGATATTACTATCCGTACATTTCTTTTTTTGTGAAAGACAATCCTTTCTATGTCTTATACTCTGAGTAACTACTTTGAAGGCAATGATATGGTGTATTAACTATTATTCTTATGAGTTTGTTGTGAAATTTTGTTTTCTTTTCACATAAAATAAAAAAATATTCCTCAGCTATCCCTGGACAGTTCTGAGGAGGTTTCCACTCCCACCCTACCCACAGAATTGAGTTGCAAGTTCACTGACTGCCCTCATGGAAGAAGAATTTTCAGGGTACGTCAGTGGGAGGCACAAAGGGATTTATTAGGCAGAAATTTTAAAAGTACACACTCAAAGAAATAGAGGGTGGGCCCTTCAGGGACAGACACTTTATGATCTGGGTATTTTTATGGTCTGGGTATTTTTCAAGATAAATGACCCAGGGTGTGGATTCTTACAGGTTGTCAGGTTGAGACAGGAGATTAGGGTGTGGCCAGCTGGCTGGACAAGCAGGTGAGACCTGTCAGTCACAGAGATCCAGCACCCACGTGCAGAGTTTCCAACCCCTGCACCTGATACCGATCAGAAAGTGCTCTCTTCAATTAATCTGACTTGAGATCGAGCAGGTTTTGATAGGACGTCTACATCTGATGTCAGAACGGGCGACGCAAAAGACAGCTGCCCTTGACCTTGTGGTCATTGTAAGCTCTCTTGGCGGCCCACACTCACTCTGCAGAGCTACTTCTTTTCCTGCCTTTAATAAATCCAAAACCTTGCTATCTTTTGTGTGTGTCTTAGCCAGTTCTCTGCTCAGGACAACAGAAACCTGGCTAGAAGGACCCCACAGCTCCCCAGAACTCTGGTAACAAGGTCCCCCATCTGGTGGGCTAAGTTAGTTTGAAGTTGGGATCTGCTGCCCAGCAATACTGCTGCTTCCTTGAGGATGGCTTCTATGGGAGGAAACACAATGTACCAGTGAAAATCACAGGCCCAGGGCCCGACTTACAGACTTACTGTACCTTTAACACCTTTAGGACTTTCTTTTTATATTTAAGTGAACTTCCCAGAACTGAAAAAGGCTGAGTAACTTTTTTGTTTCTTAAAAGTACAATGTGAAGTAGTTCTTAAAAAGACAAGTAAAACTCCAATTTTTTGGGTCTCCTTTTTAACCTATCATTAGTTTTTAAATTCTACCTCATTACCACAGGTGAGCAAACTGGCCCGGTTCCGCCCAGTGCTGCAGGGATGGGAAGGTGAGGTCTGAGATTCCAATCCTGTGTCATTTCCACCCACCCTGCTACCTTGTCTGTAATTGTCCTCTCTGCCACACCTCCATGGCCCAACCTGGGTCCTTGCCTGGATTACTGCTGCCAAGTGACCCTCCCTCCACTTTGCTCCGCCAAAAACTCCACAACCTGTGACCCCTGCCTATGGCCTACCAAACCAAACAGAGCGCAATGCCTAGATTTCACCATCTTCTATAATCTAGTGTTGTGCAGCTCTATGGAATGCTATTTCCAAAACATGAAACTGCGAGAAACTTTGAAAACAGCGAGAAAAAATTGTGGAGCATATTTTCTAGGGAATAACAAGGCATTGTCTCAGGAAGCATTTCTGGATCGTCAAATTTTATAGGTCTGAGCCTCTCCTGATTTTCAACTGAGCTACTTTTACAACTCTATAAATTATAGAGGCTGATAGTAACGCAAATAAATCTCATCAGTGGAGATGCAAATGTAAGCCTTGCCTGGTGGGGGGGGGCAACTGAGATGGCAATTTCCTGTCCGCACCCTCCCTGTGTATGTGTATGTGCCTGCTCTCTTGGGAATGCTGGTTCCCTCTGTCATTAGTGAGTTAAATAAAATCTTTTTTTTTTTTTTTCTTTTTTGAGACAGGGTCTTGCTATGCAGTCCAGGCTGGCCTTGAACTCACTATGTAGCCCAGGTTGGCCTCAAATTGGCAGTGATCCTCCTGCCCCAGCCTCCCAAGTGTTAGGATTAAGTAAAATTTTTGACACATGTTCCTTTTATATTTGAAAGGGAGCTACAACTTTAACTAAAAATATTATTCATTAATATTAATTCTGCTGCCTGGATTATACTGCTGTGTCCTGTTTTGTTTTGGTTTGGTTTTCCACTCCATTCTGTTCCATTCTATTTCATACCATTCCATTCTAAAAACATAGGCTGTTCATTCCTTCGCTTTGCAGGTGCCTCTTCCTGAGGACCCCTCTCCCCACACCACACACAGATGCACAAGTGCACACGACAGGAACAGCAGCCTCTTTCATTCAAGGAGAAGCAGGGGAAAGAAATACAGCGATGAATGAGATGAAGGCTCGAAGAATCAGTGAGGTGCTATCTTTCCTCACATCTGAGCGCTGAGTGTTAATGGTTTATTGGTTATAATGTCTTGCTACTTTTGCCTCATTTCATTTTTTAAAACAAAAGTTGTAAGTTTCAAAATTAAAAAGTACGACAAAGTAAACAGTGCAACAATGAGCACTTCTGCACCCCAGCTACTCAGTACTGGGAACAATATTAGAAATATTCCGTGCTTCCTCCCAGCGATAGTTAATATATAATCAAGGAAATGGATATGGGTTCATTTCCTCTTCCAACACGTATTTTTTGTTCACTCAACTTTATTTTGGAAACCCAGTCAGATAAGCATATCTAGAAATTCTCATTCTTTTTCATCAAGATTTTATAGCATTTCTTGTGTAGATGAAATAGTGATTAGCCATTTTTTCCCCTATGGAATTTAGATCATTTCTTAGCTCTTGCAGTTACACACAAGACTACAATGAATTACCATGCACCTTTGTTGCTTCCTCCAAATATAAGAATAACTACAGACTGAGAAGGGGAGCTGTTAGGTCAGTGAGTATGTGCATTTGTAATTTTGATAGACAATGACAAATTGCTTTCCCCAGAGAAGGTCCCCAAATGACAGCTTGGCCAGCAATGTGGGAGGCCCAGACCCTGACCACCATGAATAATAAGCCTTTTTAATCTCTGGGACTCGGAGAGGCTGCAGACTCTTAGTGTACTTTTTTATCTCACTTTTCTGGTAACAAATGAAACTGAGTGTCTTCTCCTACACTCAAAATTTTGTATTTGTTTCTCTAAGAAATACATATTTTAAGTATCTTCTGGTTCACTTTCTTTTAGGTGGTTGATCTTATGACGGTGGCATTTAAAAATTCATCTACAGGGGCATGGCCGTATGGAGTCTGTGGACAGAGAAGTAAGTCAGCTTACCCAACAGTCACTTTTAAACTCTTTTCTAGAGAACGGACTCTGTTAAAGGACCATGCATAGTTCTTATCCTTCAGCGGCTCCCCACTAACTACACAATCAAGTCCAGGTCCCTTAATACCATACCCAAAGGCCTCCACGGTCCAGAAAAATCAGACAGCATGGGCCCCGCCTCTAGTCCCCAGCTTTCCCCTTTTGTCTCTCTGGTCATTCCTCTACCCCAGTATCCTTTCCCTGCCTAGGTAACTCTCTCTGCAGACTTAAAGATCTACTTTAGGTAGCACATTCTCCAAGAAATTCTCCCTGAACCCCAAATTATGTTCCATGCCTCTTCGCTGTACTGCCTGACCCCCTGCACATTTCTATTGAAATGATCTCCGCAGGATCCAACTCCTTTATGAAACACAGTGTCTTCAGGAGCATACAGACACTGGGTCTTCTTTGTATTTCTACGTCTGGGAAGGCAGTTTATAAAGTGTGGACTGCCCTGAAACTACCTAAAATTAACACTATGCTTTGAAATATGCCCTCTCAGGCTGCTGGTTGCTGCCTCTCAGAAATCAGATGTCTCTGAATAATTTCTAAAGTCCTTCTCAGATCTAAAAATAAATGGACTGATGGCTAGAAGTGGCATCTATGAGGGTGTGTATACTAGCAAAATACACAGTGGATTAGGAGTTAGGGACAGAGTCAGTGTTCATTTAAAAGATGGTTGTAATGACCAAAAATGAAGCCCAACAAATTGAACCCTACTAATGTGGCAGTAGTAGAATAGAATGGCTGAAAAAGACTTTCTAAAGGAGGAATACTGTTGGGCGTGGTGGCGCATGCCTGTAATTCCAGCACTCAGGAGGCTGAAGCAGGACTGCATAGCCTCAACAAACAAACAAAAACAAAGGAAAAACATTAATGGGTCTTGGTGACTGATGGAATAAAAATGGCCACAATTAATTCATTTCCTTACTCTACACACTTGCTGCTTCTTATAGCAAGAAACAGAGCCTAATAATCCATTCCATTTGGGATTCTGTACTAGACTAGCCTCAGTAGCTTGCTTGACCCATAAAGTGTGGTAAACATGAAGGTCTGACTTGCAAAGCTAGCTCACAAGAAGCTTTACAACTTCTCACTGGATGTTTTCTAATGCTTGCTCTGGATAAGGTTGGTTGTTGTGTAGGACATCCAGCTACTCCAAGACCACCATACTGTGAGGAAGCTCAACCAGCCACGTGGAGAAGTTGCAGGGATTGAGAGAGGGGTCCTGTCAGGGCCCAGCTCTTCCCGCCCAGCTATGTGACAGAAGGAGCCTTAGATGACACCTGCTCAGCTACCCCTGGGTGCACCTGCAGGAGACAGCAAAAACTCACCCAGCAGAGCTCAGTCAGAACTATGACAGAGAATAATAATAAATAATAAATGGTTACTTTAAGGCACTTAATTTTGGGGTGGTTTGTTGCCTAGCAATAGCCCTAATATAAAGGAATTAGCAGACAAAAGAGGAGAGTGGGGCATACAGGTGATTCTCAAGTACCCAGCTCAGCCTAGCACTGAGTGAACAAAATATGCCTCAGTTTATAAATCTGTAAAAATGGGGTGATTATAGTCCTGCTTCCCAGGGTTATTATGAAAATGGGTGAGATGATATAGGTGAAGTCGCTTAGCATAGTGACTGCGTGGAAGGTGTCATAACAATAGAACCAAAGACAACTCAACATTGTTGGCAGAATGGAGATATGAAGGATGCAATGGGATTGGGAAGGAATTTTAGGCATAGGTCTGACATCCAAGGGGAATGTCCTACAGGTCCTCCACAACACTGGGCCTCCAAGCACTACGCTGGAGATGGACATGGTCCTGTCCACTAATGGCCTAATTCATAGCAGAAGACAGGATGCAAAGAGGAGACGTGGCAGGGGAAAAGAGGTGTTGATCTGACCCTGATTTTTAGACTGAGAATTATATTAATGTGAATGAAATTAAAATTATAAGCAAGCACTGTGGTACAATGGATCTTGCCATCCCAGAAGCTGGCAGGATCAACCCCACTGAGACAGGCTGTGTTATTGGAGGAACACAGGGACTCCTTTCCAGAGTTTCCACTAGGTGTCAGGCCCAGAATAAGTGTCATCACAAACATCCTCTCCCAGTCTTCTTGGCAATATTATTAGTGTCCTAACCGTTTAGCCCAGAAGGAAGCCATGGCTCAGAGAAACATCTAGCCACATGCGTGTAAGTAGAGATGACAATGACAATGACAGTGACAATGGCTACATGATGCTAAAGAGAGTCAAGTGTCATGTAGCAATGGGAGTACATCCTGAGAAATGCACTGCAGCCAGCTCGGACTTGTGTAGTCACCAGACAGTGCATGACACAAACCTAGAGAAGCAGACACTTGGAAGGCATGTTATTCTTTAAACAGGGCTTCATGTGCTGGCCCAGGAACTCAGAAGGGCATCTTGGAAGTGAAGCTGGGTCATGCTTAACTTCTCATGGTTCCCGTAGTACATGGGCCGTGTGTGCTCACAGACCTGGGTTCCCTGCTCTGCCACCTCTCCAAGGGTTTCTATTTGCTGCCTGCAACACTGCCCCAAGCAGTGTTGTGAATCAGTCCTTAAAATCCCTGAAACCTGGCACTGACTCAGGTTTCAGGATGGATGAAAATCCTTTCCGATGCCCACTTCCAGAATAGGGAGCTTCCATCCACATGGAAGATTAGCTCTGTCAAGTGCTTTTCTTCTACCACCAGCTTGTCTGAAGCTTCCAAAAGTTCTGGAGCAGCCTGTCATGAGCACTTGCAGACCCACACAGCTCTCTCTCACATGCTGTAACAAGTAAGGATCCCTGAATCCTTTAAACCACCCAGAGCTAGCAGCGCATTCAGTATCTTAGTGGGGTTCGCTCTGCAAACAACCTTTCCTGCTTTGGCAGGGATGGCCACAGTGCTGGGAGGGACATGATTCTGTCTTCAGTCCGGGTCCTTAGACATCTCTCCAAGTGTGGCAGAATCCTTTCCTGAGTCTTTGTCAGTTTCCTTGTCCTCACTGACACAAATTCCTCAACAGCTCCCACTACTTCATTCAACCACTGCTGATATTCCACTTTGGTTCTCCTTCATCACTTTTAATTTCAATTCCAGCTCAGCCCCTCGGCATGGCCTCCTACTGGCAACATGAGCAGTGGATTCTGTACACGTAGGTGGCACAATGAACAAAGCAACATGAAGGTAAATCAAGGTAATTCACTGCAATGGAGCGATGCACTGAATACGAGATTCAAGAGTCTATAGCCAATGCAACACAGTGCCCTGTTTTACAGCAAGCTTTTTTATAGAAGTAGGAATGTACTGTAAAATAACAGTGAAATGTTATGTATAGTGCATAAGTCAGTATTATGGTTTGGATCAAACACGTCCTCCAGAGTCTCCTGTGTGCGGAAGGTCACTGAATCATGGGGCGCTGCATTTTCGGAGGTGGAGCCTGGTTGGAGAGGGATTTTCAGGAGGTGTGAACTGGAAGGGTGGATTATTGCCGCTGGCTCCTCCCTTCCCTCTGTGCTTCCTGGCTGCCATGAGTTGGACAACTTTCCTCCACCAGGCCCTTCCACTATGGTTTCTGCCTTGGAGCCCGCCAACCATGGACTGAAACCGTGAGCCAAAATAAACCTCCCACACCCTTTAAAAGTTGTGGGTGTTGGGCACTTTGTCCCATGAGCGGGCAAGTGCATGACATTTTATTATCATCAAGGGTCATGTATTGTACCTAAGTGTACGTGCCATGCTTTTATAGGCCGACATCACAGTAACTTTATATGAGCATCAGCACAACACATGTGAATAGAGTCTTACACTACAGCATTAGAAAGGTCAGGTCCTCAGTAGGTTGTAGGAATAATTCAAGTTCATCACAGTCTGACGGGACACGTCATGTGGTCCATCCTTGATTGAAACACTGTTCTAAAGTATGCATTATGTGAGTGATAGCAGGCCCTATTTTGAGCACTTGATGTACATTATTTCATTTGCTCTTCACCATAATCAGAGGGAAACATTTTTGTGTCCATTTTACAGCTAGGAAACCATGGCCTAGTGAAATCATATCCTCACCCAAGATGATATTTGTAATAAGTAGTTTAGCCAGCATATGAATTTATGAAATCTGGTTCCAGGACCAAAGCTCTTGAAAGGCTCACGCTTGTTCCTGTGTCATCCAGTGAGGATGGGCCAGACCCATCTAAGGAAGCTAAACAAAGGCCTATCGAATGAGCTTTCTATAGGACACAGAGTCCCACGCCTCATCTTATTACACTCCACAGTTAAGCAGTTACTAGCAGCTACTAAATAGTCCCTGCAGGGATAATGAGGAGGTTTCCCTGGAGAGACAGCCTTGCCCTGGAACTCCCCATTAAACCTCTGCAAAGAGAGGCCCGAGGCAGGGTTCGAGAACAGCTCGAAACAGGAGGGAGGCTCCCACACAACTCACATGAGGCAAGACAGACACCCCTGAGGGTCCCCAGCCAAGTGTGACTCAGTCTGCCAAAGCCCAGAGAGGGTACTGCAGGGAGGGAGGTGGGAAGGTACCCGTCTGGGAGAGGGCACAGCCAGGCAGAAGCTGAGATAAGGATGCCTCACTTCCACGGCCCCTGACAGCAAAGCTACCTCTTGAGACCTCTCCCCAGCTTGAAGTATTTGGTAGGAATCACGGCCCAGAGTACAAATGACTGCTTTCTTTCCAACCTCCCTCTTCAACCCCGTAAGGCAGTGTGAAGGGGAACAGGAAAAACCTCAAACAGATAATTTTACAAAATAACATAACTCAATTATTTTCAGGCGGCAGAGGGAAAATCCATTTCTCGCCACATTTAATTTTCTCACTCTCTTTCCTTTATCCTCCCCAAGTCTCCGTCCTGCATCTGGAACGTGATCCGGTTGTGTGCTGCTCTCCTCTCTCTGCCAGGAAAGACTCCGGTTGCTGGACTCCGCCAAGGCTGCAATCCAGCCCCCGCCCTTATTCAAACTGCAGGCGGTCAGCGAGGGGGGAGAGGAGCAAGTGCTAGGCTCCTTCGCCTCCGCACTGCCTCCCGGGGCCTCAGGGCCATGCAGCCTAAGCCCGCTGGAGAAGCTGCCTGCAGGGAGTCCCAACGCTGCCACAGTGACTGGCACACTGAAGAGCCCCTGTTACCTCCCACCTGGCCAGGAGGTAGCCAAGGAAATGCACGCTCAGGGTGGGCCACCCCAATGACATCTGAGTGACTGAGGACACACAGAGCTGGGACTCTCAACACCTTCATCAACGTGACTCATTAGAGTCCCTGCCACACACATGTTCCCCAGTGGGCTGCCCGCCCACACAGGGGCCACCAAATCCATAGTGTTGAGCAGTGTGAGGAGAGGCACAGGGATGCCACTTTGCATGTTCTCCACCTGTGGGTTAACCGTGAGCTATCACTGGCGTGGCAGGAGATGACACTGGGGCGTAAGTAGAGTGGCAGGGTCCAGGGCATCTACTAAGTCTGGGAGCTCTGACACCAATCAATTCCACTGCAAATCGACAAGGAAAATGTTGCTCACAGTTCTTGAGGTTTGGTCTCTCTCTCTCTCTCTCTGCTGTCCCCCTGGGCTGGACCTGACTGTCACCCTGTGCACTCACTGTACCTTGGCAAACAATGCAGCCAACACTCTGGGAATAAAACCCCACAGAAGAAGGGGCTGTGAGTGTGGAGACGGCAGGGCTGGGCTGAGTAGGGCAGCTCCAGGCTGGGGAACTCCAGGGAACAGATGAACCACTCCAAGAGAAGAGCATACGCTTCATGTACTGTGAGGAACCAGCTTTCTTAACTGGTTCCTTTCTTTCTCCTTAAAAGAAGAGTGTCCTACCAAGGCTCTCTTACTCTGTCCTTCTTTCCTCCCTTCCTTTCTTCTTTCCCTTTCCTTCCTTCCTTCTTCCCATTCTTCTGTCCATCTGTCCAACATATTTTCTTTGAGCACCTACTATGTACCATGTATTATTTGTCTAGTCTCTGAAGACACAGCCAAGAATGACACCCAAAGGTCTTGGGATGAAGGCACGGGAGACAGAACAATAAGAATAAAAGTGCCTCCCCCATATTTCCTATAATAAACGTGGGGAAACCAGAGGTGATGGCAGCAGGCATCTCAGGCAGCAGCTCACAGAAGGACTTTGAACCCCCAGAAGCCACTACGTGCAGAGATGAGTCATCAGTGTCACTGGTAAAAGAAACAAATTGTAACTGATTAGAAGAACCTAAGTTAGAACGCTTAAGACTCTATTTTCACACATTAAAAAAAATAAAAAACAGAAAACACACATACTCTGTTGCCTAACCCTGGGTCCTGTTGATCCAAACTAAGTCGAGCAAAAGCATCCTTCTCGGGCCCTTGCCGTCCACCAACTTTGCTCTCTGAGGCGCTGGCCTGACTGCCCCAGAGGGCCAGCAGCTTCCTTCTACAACCCAGCATCTGGTGGCCCAAGACAATACTTTTCATAAGGTGTGATCAAAGAAACACGGTATGTGTTTAAATTTGTTAAAATTTCATCACAGTAAACAACATATTGATGGTCATTATTTTCCCTCAAAACCCTCACCTTTGCTTCAAACTTGGTATCTTACCATTCTTGCCAATTTTTGAGGCAATCTGGGAAGCCTCTTTCGTAAATGCCATTAGTTACAGTGCTGTGGCTGCCCTGATGTCCTGAATTGATGCAAAAAGCTTTTCGTGGTCATGTTAACTTTGGGGATGTGCCCGATATGCCGAATAAAGTAGATGAGGACACATCGTAATATTTTTATGGCCCTGCCTTTTTGCTGGATGGTGCCCAGCAGCAGCTGTTAGTTAGCATGTGTTTCAATCACACCTCAGGAAGACACACATGAACGAGAACTTCCACCACTCCTCAGAAAGTGGCAAGAAGGATGGGGAAAACGTGTGCAAAATAAGAGTAAGTATTCTGAGGGGGATTAACAGGAATGTTTCTCTTACTGTGGCAAAGTTGTAAAATTTTCCATATTTTTGATCATCCCTTGTATTTCATTAACCTTTCTCTGGGCACCACTGAACAACATGTAGTCCAGGTCCATACTTGCTGCAGACAAAAAACAAACCAATGGGTAGATGGGGAACTCTCATGATGGATGGAACAACCTAAGGATGGAACAACCTAGGAGACACTGCTTTAGAACTTCCTTTGAGCAAGCGTGCGCACATGCGTACATACATACACACATTCACATATGAAACACTCAAATTTCAAACTAGCCAGAAGAAAGACTTGCTCAGAAAATCATCAGATCTGGAAGCCAACTTCAAATAAAGAAGAGCCCCTCGGTGAATTGGGTGTAAGGCCAGAATTAATACCCACCTGCTGCAGTGAGCATGTTATATCAGCCTTTTATTGCATGTGGTTTTGCACCAAAAAAAAAAAAAAGCTTCACTTAAAAAACATGATTTAATCTTCAAGGCATTGAAATCTCCATAAAGAGGACTCTTATCCCAAACAAGATGATGGGTATGAAAGAATATAGCGTGGGGCCAGGCTCATGGCTGGCACCCGGCAAATGTGCTTCCTGCTTTTTCAAAAACAGGTCACATTTCCATATTGAAACAACAGGATTCCCTGGAAGAAGGGATGATAACCCTCAGATGCTGTAGATTTATACCCTTCTCAAACACAAGCATAGGTATCATCTAGGCACAGGAAATGCAAGGATGAACAAGAGGTCCATGTAGTTTCCTGGAGGAACACCATACAAAACCAAGTGCAACAAAGATAACCAGAGTTGTTGGGTGTGGTGGCACAAGCCTGTAATCCCAGCACTGAGGAGGTGAGGCAGGAGGATCACTGCAAATTCAAGACTATCCTGTGCTACAAAGTGAGCTCAAAGCCAGGCTAAACTGCACAGCGAGACCCTGTCTCAAAAAGACAAAACAACAACAGAAACAGAGTTGCATGCATACATGAAAGGTACTGCCCATCACCCATTGTGACCTTGTCTGGCCAATGATGGAGAATTTACCAGAGACCAGGGACACTTAGAGATAACTGAGTCTCCATTCATTAAGTCTCGAGGAGTCATGGGACCCACTCAAGGCTGCACAGCAGGCTCCTCTGCTTTCTGACTGGCTCGTTCTATGATCATTAGCAGCTATGGGGACAGAAATGAGGTTAGAGCCCAAAACGACTAAAGATGAGGCCTCATGAACCAAGCTCCATGGCATCAATTTATAGGCATCCAATCAATTGAATTAAAGGAAGGGTTGCTAGGCATGGTGGCACATGACTGTAACCCCATCTACTCAGAGACCCTCTCTCAAAATAACAACTGAAAAGGGCTGATGATATATCTCAGTGGTAGAGCACTCCTGAGTTCAATTCCCAGCACTGCAACACACAAATAAGTACTACTATGTAAGCCACCGTTTGGACAAGTGTGACCTGGAGTTGAAATGAAAGTTCGAAGGTGGTTTCACCATCCTTATCTAACTAGGTCACTCTACAGCCATTCTGATCCCTGACACTGCCCCTCCTCTTGGCCTCTGGACACTTTTCCCTCTAGTGTCCCTTATGCTTCCTGGCTTCTCCTCCTAAGTGTCCTTCATCAAGCCCTTTTCCAGCAGTTCTTGGGGTCTCATCCTCAGCTTCTCACCTCCTCAACTGTCAGGTCATTTTATCTGCTCCCTTAACTTACACCAGTTAGCTCTCATCAACCATTCCTATATAATCTCCCACATTTATGAAGGAGGGAGGGATCTAACACTTAGGGGCCACACAAGCAGTCCGTGGCAGAGATGGCACTTTAATTCAGGCCTGATAGTGGAGTCCAAGACTGTCACACAAAGTCACTGGAATTCCATCATCTAAGCATTAAAGTACCAGTGACATAACAATCTGTGAATAACCAGTAAGTCAGTGGATCCTATTACTTTGGGGACTAACAGAGCCTTTTGAGAATTACAGGAAGGCCTGGACCTTCTGCACAAAAGCTGCGCGTTTGGATGTATTAACAGAGAAAACATTTTGTGTACAATTTAAAGGGTGCCCCGAATGCTCTGGAAGCTCCTCACTGACTCCTTCTGAGTCAGGGGCCTTGGACTTAAGAACCGGGCCTGTAAAGACTCGGAAAATACTTCTGTGGTTTTAAAGAAAACCACAGTCTGGGCATTCTTCTTCATCTGCTCTGACTTGCTCTAGTGAGCAAACTGAAAACTGAAGTACTTCATAGATTGTTTTGCGATCCGATGAAGTGCTGGCTAATTAAAATTGGGTTCTTGACTTTTTATTAATGTGGCTGATTTATTATCAAGATCAACCTGGGTCAAATGCAGTGGTACATGCCTCCTAGGCAGGCTGAGGCACAAGGATCAAAAGTTCAAGATCCGCCTAGGCAACTTAGTGAGTTGTTGCCTCAGAATAAAAAAATAAAAATGCTTGCCTAGCATTCTTGAGGCCCTGGGTTCAATTTCCAGCACAATTAAAAAAAAAAATCAGTATGGCCAAACCAACCAGAGATGCTGTGACATAAAGAATTTAGTTTCCTTTTCTTTCACTGGTCTTTTAGGAGCAACATCCTGGCTAAAAATGGAGAAGCCTTCAAGTGCAAAACACTGCTTCTGCTTCCATGCACCTGTTGATGTCAGCACAGTCTGACCTGTATAGCATGTCACTAAATGAAGTGCCCTACATGGAACACCCAGCAAAGTAGCTGGTACAGGAGATGAGGCTGAATGAATGGTTTCCTGCAAGGGCTTGGCAAGTTGCCCACTACAGAGAACCCTTCCTGCTCCTTGTCTTGGTCCAGGAAGTTTATACTTGCAATCCCAATGAAAAGCTACTGGAACGCCAATAAATTAATTCCAATCTACCACTTCCATTGCAACCCATAGTGAGAATAGACACTAAGGCATGTTTATAGTTATGGGGAGCCAAGGGGTCTTGAGTCCAGTCAGGATGAAAGTTCATTGGAACAAAGGCCTTGACCCAGGGCACAAGCCAGATTTTATTAATTTGTGAAGAAGGGAGTGGCTTGAGGATGAGTGACTGGGAGGGAGAATGGCAGGAAACACTTGAGTACTGTGAGCTGGGCTAGGTAGGAGGCCTGAGATCACCTCTGCACTATGCAGGGGGAAGGTTATGCAGAAAGAGTAATCTGCATAACACAATAGAGGTAGCAGCCAATGTTTTGGGGTCAATGCTTCAGCTCTGATGTGTAAACTTTTCTGCCCTGGGAAGTCATAGCCTCTTATCTGGAGGTTGACCCCAGTTGACAGTGTGGAGCAGTGTCTCTTCATCCCACTGGGCTCAGTCACGTTTTTTGGGAGTCACGGGGTGGGGAAATGGCAACTGTCAACAGTCCTAGCTTCAGAAATTAAGCATCACCACCTCAGCTAGCCCTATTTACATTGCTTAGAGCCAAGTGAAGGGATAAAGAAAAGGCCTGACCAGCTCAGTACATTGAGCGCAGGGAGACAGGGTCAGGTGTAGCCACAATGGAGATCTTTATTCAAAGAGAGTCGTCCAGGTGGTCCTCCACAGCCCACAGCCTCCGTCTATAACCTTACTCCGGATCCTCCCACAGACACAACGTCTACACACCGAGGAAGCAGCATTTCTGAGTTTGGGGCCTTTTCTTTTCTTCTTCAGCACTGGGTATTTAACCCAGGCCTCAGATATACATGCAAGGCAAGCCTTGTGCCAGTGAGCTTCTTAGCCAGTCCTTTTTATTTTGTATTTTGAGACAGGGTCTCGTAAATTGCCCAGGCTGGCTTCAAATTTGCTCTCTTTCTGCCTCAGCCTCATGAGTAGACGGTATTACAGTGTGAGCCACCACAACCAGCTCAATTTGGGGGCTTCTGAGACATAACTCATGCTGTTCTCTCCTCCTAGAATGTCCTTCCACCGATGTATCCACAGGGAAAATTCCATTAAAACTAGTACTAAGCTTTCCATTATCCTCTCTCAATACTGTAGTTGGAATTAATTTTTCTTTCATCGGCACTCATAATAGCTCCATGGATAAGCCTCAGACAAACCACATAGGACACTGTGTTATATGTTTAGCTTCCCCCTGGTATTGCTGAGTTTTTGAAGGCAAGACCCATCCATGTGCCTGACATTAGTATCCCTAACTGACCACTGTTAAATACTCTTTGCAATGAACTCAACTATATCAGCAAACCCTTCTAAATTCCAGAGTGTCTAGAAGCCTTAGTAAAGTTCTACTATGTTCCAATTTACCTGGCTTGTAAATATTCATACTTTCAAACCTCATTTGTAAGGGACCTGGCATACATAGTACTGACTGCTTGCTAGTCATTTATGGGGTCACATCTGTGGGAAAACATTCTGTAATTCATCTCCATACAAACTTGTTGCTAAGGGAAAGAAACAGGTCTTCTCGTAAAGAATGGCTGGCAACCAGCAGGGCTTGGGATAAACTCAGGCCTTGTGCCTTCCGCCAGAATGGTACCTTGTGGACCAATCATGGAACCTCAGCCTGGCTGAGAACTACATGTCGCCAAACAGCAAAACCAAGAGTGGCGGGGCTGGCAGCTTCAGTCTTTCCAAATGAACATTCAACATGTTCCTGGATGGAAAAGGAGGCTAAATAAGAAGAAAGAGGACAGGAAAGCAACTTCATTTGAATCACAAACCTGACCAATGCAAGGCACGTTGTAAACACTTCTTTTGTGCCATTACAAGGCTCATTTTAGAAGCCAAAGAAGAAAAATGTCAGAAGTACTGGGCTGGCATGGCTCTTCCAAAAAAACTTTTATCAGGAAGCTGCATAAATGTGTTCAGAAGTGGTTTTAGAAGCCAGGGCTGGAAGACTATGGGTGGAAAAGCCAAGGGACAGAAAGAAACAGGTTTTCTCAATTCAGACCAGAATAAACAAGTCATCATTATTTGTTGACCAACTCTGGAATCTATATGGCCCCTGGGAAGGGGTGGAAACCCAAAAGCATGGGTGAGGCTGGGAGATGGACTGCACAAGGGGGATTGGTTTCCATGTTGTTTCCAGTCCAAGCTGGCCGCGGGAAATAATAAAATAAAATAAAATAATAAAATAAAATAAAATAAAATAAAATAAAATAAAATAAAATAAAAACCATCACCACCCAGGAAGGGCCAAGCAAATGTTGCATCCACTCCCTGGGTAGGAGCCTCTAAGACACAAAAAGTGTCTGTGGCCCAGAGCCTGCAGCTCAGCACGGGGAATGAGAGGAAAGGGCACGTGAGAACAGGACTCCAGTATTATTTGGACATTACAAAAGCTTGCTCAGTTTGTGTATGAGAAAGAACTTAACAGCAGGTGGCTAGGAGAAGCAGCAAGGATGGCAAGCTCCTGAAATCTGAGAGGAAAATCAGTGCTGAGAAGGCAAATTAATCAACAAAACCATATAGGTTTCCACAGAAGTCAGGATGGGCCAGGTGATCCCTGGAATCTTGCATCATGCGATCACTTTACCATACAATACTGTGTCTGTGGCCCAGAGCCTGCAGAATTATGATGTCAGGCTGTGTTATGGCTTGTGTCTGGATGTCCCCTTAATGCCTCATGGGGTCATGGGGATGGGCTTTTCAGAGATGGCTGAATCCAGAGGTTGTGACTGGTTCATTGTCTAGTGCTGGGATTAGGGGTGTAGGCCTACGCCCACCCTGAGACAGGTAGCCTGATACAATATAAGGGAGGAAAGGAGGCTTACTCTCTCTTCCCCCCTTTTTTGCTCTTGTTGCTTTCACTGTCTTCTGCTGCCATGAACTGTCACCCTCTGCCAATGCCACCCTTCCTTGGAGCCAGCTGATTGTGGACTGAAAACCTCTACAAACTGTGAGGTAACAAAACCTTTCCTTCCTTAATTTGGGGCATTGGGTATTTTGTCTCAGCAATGAGAAAAGTAACTAAAATAGGCTGTTTTCTGACACGTTGCAGATGGACTTCTGCCACCTTTCAGGGTGCCCCCCCCCAATCCCTCACCTGCTCCCCAAGACCACAGCTGCCCCTAGAAAGCACTTCCCAAACAGAGGTCATCAATACTCCAGCAGGTGTGGTGCTCAGAGCAAAGCTGTTCCAATGGCAGGGTGGTGACAGATGCATGTGACTGCATTCCTTGTGTAATCAAGCCCAAGCAGCCCTGCCTATCAGACCAGCTTACAGGCAATAAAACCACCGCTCCTCCAAGCAGTGTTTCTTGGGAGAATTACCAAAGGCTTACTGCAATGAAAAGTGTAGGAGTGTGGCCACCTGCTTTGCCTACAGCAATCACACTTACACAGAGGCTCCCCACATCTGGGACTGGTACCCCCTTGTCACCAGCTCTGCTATATTACCATCCCCCCATCCTAGCCTCAGTTTACTTCCTGTGCTCTCCTGTGTGTTCTGCTTCTCAATTTCCAGGGATATCTCAAATTGGTCATTCTGCCTAGCTGAGTTCCTTTGAAATGAGATAAATTCAACTCCAAAGTTCTGTAAAGGGATTGGTGGGAGAATTTTAATCAAAGAGGTGAACAGGAGAAAGAATTCATGCCACAGTGCATTCCCTCTAGAAGGATCAATGCTACAGCTCCTCATGTGCTGGAGGCCCTGGAGAGAATCACTCAATGGGTCCCTGGCAACTCCCATGGCAGAACTCTGGGCTTCTGGTTCCCAGGAACGGGTCAGCCCATTCCAGAACCACAATTCTCCTCTCCAGGAAATGACTATCTGAATTCTAGGGTGCTAGCCAGGCTGCCCACCGAGAATACACTCTTCAAAACAAAGATGCCAAAAGAAACACTAAGCAGACACCAATATCCCCTCATTTCATACACTGGAAAGTATAACTTTGGGATATCTTTAGTGGGTGAATGTAGTCCATTTTACAAAAAAGGCAAGAGTGCTGGGCATGATGGTGCATGCCCATAATCCCAGGATTTAGGAGGCTGAGGCAGGAGGACTGCCATGAGTTTGAGGCCAGCTAGGCTATATAGTGAGTTCAAGAGAGACCTTGTCTCCAATAAACAAACAGCAAAGCAAAGCAAGGCAAGGCAGGCAGGCAAGGGCTAAACTAAGTTCAGCTTAAAACAAGGAAGCTTAAGCTAACGTACCCCTCATTTTTGGCATCACAATTCACTATTCTGAGGTTTTTTTTTTTTTTGTACTTTGCAGTTTATATAAGGGTAGAACTATATGACACCAGCTGAGCCAAGATACACTATAAATGTGCTAGAATAAAATATAGATGGACATTTAATTATCATGCTATCATACTTTTAAATACCAGTATGTCAGTGCATTCATAAACTGATTTGCACTACGTTAAAATTAATGGCTTGGAAACCTGTGCTCCTGGAGAAATGAACCATACCCTCTATCCCTCCCCCTCTCCACTTCCTCCCTGAGACCAGCTGTTAATCGGCCAACACTGAATGAGTTATAAAGCCCTGTGGCTTCTAACAGTAAGGACCCTTATCGGATCCTATCCCAGTCCAAGCCCACCTGCTAAGTCAGCCAGGACCTGCTGGTTGAGTCAAGTAGTAACAATGGTAGGTATGGTGGCACATTAAAACATGACAACCTTTAGGCCAGATATGGTGGCACATGCCTGTAATCCTAGCACTCGGGAGGCTGAGGCAGGAGGACTGCCTTGAGTTGGAGGCCAGCCTGGACTACAGACCCTATCTCAAGCAAAAAACTAAAATAGGACAATTTGGACCTACTGAATAAGAGTCTGCACTTTAACATTTTTATGTGATTCTTTTTGTAATAAAGCTTAAAAAGGGAGGAGAAGGAGGTGGGAGAGGTCTTATGCCAAGAGTTGGGTGGTGGGGAACTGAACAGACAATCTAGAATTGAGGTTCCCAGGGAAGACTGAAAAAATAAGTTTTCCAAAAATTCAGACAGCTAGGAGTGACTACCTTCTTTTCATAATTACCAGAACTATAAATGTAACATTTTCCAAGACCGTCTCCATTGCAAGCACTGTGCTCTGTTTACAGACTGAATGCTGAGGATGGGCTGGGGTGACGGGGACAGACCCATGAATGAGACTCGTGCAGCTGCTCCTGTGTGGTCCTGGAGACAGACAGGGGGCGTGAAGACGGAGAAGGGTGAGCCCAGGGGCCACAAGAACCACGGAGCACTGAGCCGCAGTCAGGGTGCAGGACAAGTGCGCAAGGATCAACGTTAGAGCAGGGGGAAAACAGAACAGGCTCAGGCCACATCTGAAGTGTTATTGGCAGATAGACGGATTGCTTAAATGTTTAAAGTCTATTACAGTGAAATTTACCACAGTATCGCCATTATTCCCCCTTCAAAATCCCCCCCCCACCGCACACACACACTTTGAACTTCAGAAAATGACAAATGCAATGGCACAAGTGTGTTAGAAGTGAGGGGGAGTATTTTGAGGGCAGCGATGTGTCTTTCGTGGTAATACAAATTCTAAACGTAAGCATTAACCATATATTTTAATCATGCCACATGTACGGGAGCTGTGGCACTGAACTGGTGGCAAGCATGGAACTGTTTTATGTCCACGCTGTCCACTGTGGGTCCCACTCACCACATGTGGCCACTAAGTGCTTACAGTGCAGCTTGCACAGCTGAGAAGCTAAATTTTAAATCTGATTTATAGATGTGACAATTGGCCACCGTGTGGCTATAGCAATTAGCATGTAAAACCTTGCCCAGAAGGAAGAACAGGATGCCATCCAGGTAACTGATCAGGCACCAAAGATGCCAGTCTAGCAAGGCAGAAGGGCTTCAATAAGTAAATTTATAGATGTAGTGAATGGAGATCTTACTAAAGCCAAACTCCATGACTGAAAAGTATACATCCAGGGGGCTAAACAAGAGCGATTGACGATGGCCCAGAACCAGGTGCCAGGGCCCCACTGAGAGGAAAACGGCATGCAGGAAGAGGCTGACCGGGTGCTGGTAGAAGGGGACCTCAGAGGACAGGCGGTGATGGGAAACTAAGTACATTCCGAGTGACTGAATAAATAATGGACAGATTAAAAAGGGAGTCAGATTCCTCATCATCAGAGAAGAGAGCTGCAAAATGTAGAGAGAAAAGTAGAATGAAACATACGCTGCTACTCTGGAATTTAAGATGAGTGTGAACTCAAATTCCAATATATACATAGATGAATACACAATTAGTATAGATGTGAATATGCATGTGTACACGCAGGAATACGGCCCACCTGTCACAGAGAGATGGGAAGAAGCGATGCCCTATCAAGGCACACCTGTTGCTCAGATCTTGGCTTCTACTTATCGTTGTCTAGGAACCCGGGGCTCCCTGGAAGAACGCCTGACCTCAAAGCCATGACTGGCAAAGTACAAGGAAAGCCTGGGGCATCCTGTCATGCCAGAAAGTGAGGAGATGCTCAAAGAATGAAGGCAGCATCTCAGGAGACACTCGAGCCGGGCTGCCATGGCTCCTCTGGCCAAACAGAGGCTATCTGGAGTCCCAGTGTAAACGATGACAGTAACAGATCACAATCCACCGAGCGAAAGAGAAACCCACGTGTCCATCTGATGTCAATAAAGGAACTAAATGACATCTGGATCACCTGGAGTGGTGCAATAAGAACCCGCCACCACCTCTGCAATTTTCCTGCCAAAAATTCATAGCCTGAATGTAATCCTCGGGAAAGAGCCAACAAGCCCCAACTGAGGGCCAATCTGTATGAAAATGGTTGATGCTCTTCAAAAATGCCAAGGTCACGAAAGTCAAGGTAAGTCTGAGAAATGGCTCTGAATTAAAGGAAACCAAGATGTGACAACCAAATACAAAGTGTGAATTTTCTATAAGAACATTGTTGAGACAACTGATGAAACCTGAATGGTATTTGAGGCAGGGTGGTAACAGCACACCAATACTAATGTCCTCATCTTGGTAGTGGTCTTACGGTTGGTTATGTATGAGAATGTTTCTATTTATAGAAAACAATAAGGGAGGTGATGGTGTATCACATTAGCAACTGACTCTCAATTTAAGAAATTTCAAATTCAAGGGGGGAATCAAAGATTTCTTGATACAGGGCTTCAACTTTTCTCTGAGACTGTTTCAAAGCAAAACCAGAAAAAGCAGGCAAAAAAAAAATTACCTATTTCTGGATAAATCTTTAGAGCCATCTCAGAAAAACGTCCTTCCCTTTTATCCTACATAGACTTTTGCTTTAGCTAGCGTGGTGGTAACCCCCTTACAAATAGGCAAACACCACTACACACTCTCAGAAGCCACCCCGAGGCCCAGAATAATTGAGATACCAAATTAACAAGCCATTGGCTACTTCTGGACTTCCTGTTATGTATGATTGATTATCAAATTTGAACTGTTTTAAATGAAGATTTTTTTTTAATCTGAATGCAAGCTGCCTTTGTTCTCCTGCTTGAAGAAATGAGTGGAACGCTGAGCTCGGCACGCTTTCCTATCACAGGCTGCTCGGGAGCCAGGATTTCCACTTCCCTCCTACGCATCCTCTGTCGCAGGATGGGAGCTGCTGCCACTTGCAGGGGCCTTCCTGTTAGTGCACCACTACTTAGGGAGCCAATCCCTACACCCCTGTCCTGCCTTACACCTGCACACCTGACACAGGACAAAAGTATACTAAGAAACGACAAATCTCATTTGTAACAATAAGCAATGTCATAGACCACCGCTGGAAGAAGAAAGGATCAAGGGCAAAGAAACCTGGAAACAGGTTCTTTTGTACTTTGTCTCCTGACTTCCTCTTCGAACATTCCACTCCCTGCAACCTGCAACCACACTTGTCCCTTGTGACCACACACATACTCAGAATTCTTGGCTTGTGTCCCCACCTAAAGGGCACCTCCCGCCCAGACAGATCACAAAAACTGGGCAATGGGAAATAGCTTTTGACACCACATCATTTTCAAAATCCTTCCCCCAAGCCTGCAGATTCTGGGGGATAAACATCACATCTGTTGAGTAGGTCTCAGCAACGGAACATTCATGTGGGTGGGCGCAAGAAATTATCCGGAACGTGCGTGATACAACTTGCCACTTGAGTATTTTTTTAATACTACGAAATGACTTTACCTGAATCCTGAAAGACTTTCCCATAATTTACTGTTTCCTCCTAAATTAGCACGTCTGCCCCGGAAATAACTGAAGACAACCTGAAAGCATGGTGGTGGGCACAGTGGAAGACACAAGAATAAGGATCTGAGGTTTGTGGAGCAGAATCCAGCAGGCACCCTGCTGTGTATCTGGTGAGTTTGCAAAGACATTTTGAGACAGGTTACCAAGGCAACAAGTTGAACGGTAACTTCTTGGCCCACTTACCCTGGGACCTGTAAAGGTAGTTTCACCTTTGCAGGTGTAATCAACCAGGTGTAATCTCATCCCGAAATGAGATCACCTTGGATTTAAGATGGCCCTGAATCCAATGACAGGTGTCCTTATATGACAGGCAGAGGAGAATTTAGTCACAGAGACATGCAGAGAAGGCAACCAAGTGATGATGGAGGTAGGGATTTGGGTGACACATTTTAACTTAAGGAAAGCCAAGGATTGCTGAGAGCCCTCTAAAGCTGGAAGAGGCAAGTCTCCGCTGTGTTACTCTTCAGAAAATGCCTTCCCAGAATTGACTATGAAACAGGTTACTTGTTAACCACAACCTGAATCTGGGTATTCTGCTTCTTTTGCAAGAATACTTTGTTTCCTCTTTTACAAGTCTTGCCTGCCTAGCCACTTACCTAGCACATGCAGCCGTAACTCACTCACTATTTTCCTCAGGGTAAATGGGATCAATAAATATTGAGTTCTGGCTGCCTCATGGCCTCTTGTTCCCCATAAACAACTGGCCATCCCAGGTCCCTGTTGCATTGCTATTTGTCTCTTGCTCTTTCTTTTCACCATATGCTGTAACTCCTTGCAGGAAATCGAGGACTCACTGCAGAGGTCCCTGGTAACAAACCACTAAGTCAGTGGTAATTTGTGATGGAAACCAATAGAGGGTACAAGGTAGAGCTTTAGGAGCGGCTTTTTTCTATAGAAGAAACAGATAGTTCTCTCTTAGTTATGAAACCATGCCAGCAGGCAGAAAGACCCTAGTGCAAGGAGTCACATTTGACCTGTGGACTCTTATTGTATACAGAACTAGGCAGAGGGGAGGAATAGAGAGCTTCAGGAACAAACTTGGGGACCTCAAACACCTTCTGCAACTCAACACTGGCTACCTTTATGAGGACCTGGTGGCCTAACACAGAGCCCGCAAGAGAACTGACTACAAGGGACAGGGGCATCCAGCTGGGTGAGGAGGGCCACCTCAGGCACTGCTCATGGCCAAGGCTGGGTCCCTGCAATCCAGCCACCGCTGCCGCCGTGCTGGCAAACAGGGATGAATGTATGAGCCATGGAGAACCCCTAGCCTCTTCTAGTCCCTCCAGGGTCTATGCCAGCAAAGCATCCTGGAGTAGGGTAGAAGGGAAAACACAGGGCAGCAAGGAGGAGAAAGGCTGACATTAAACCGTGCAGAGACAGTCTGAGGCTCATCGGAGGACGAGGGGTCACACATTCAGGCAGCACCTCACTGCTTCTCTCTTCTCTGGTGTCCTGAGTGTGGGGTTCTCCAGTGTCTCGGGGAGGACCACAGCCTGAGCCTGGAACATGCCCCGGCTTCTTCACTCTGCTAACTGCATGCACTGAGAGTGTCTCATCCTTCCCACGCAGTCTCTGTAACACAAACCACCTCCCTCCCCACTGCCCGAAGCATAGTTTGAGGCCTCATCAGCTATGTTATTTTTAAACTCCAGAAGGAAAGTGGGGATTTAGTAGATGTCATTAAATAAAGTCTACTGTCCCTTTTTAAAATACATACAAAAAAAAAAAAAGAAAGAAACAAAGCATTTCAGCCCATCAATCAAACAATGCACCAGCTTCTCCATCTGAAGATGGCTCTTCTCTCTCATCTTCTGGAGATGTCTGGAGGGAGGTCCACCTGTGGTCACAAGCTCATCATCAGTGGTGGGTGTGGAGTCATTTTTATACTTTCTTCTTGGCTCTCAACTGGATGGTTTGAATTCTTTATACTGCACACACGCTACTTTTAGAAAAAGACATTAGGGCAATTAAGGTCATTATTCTAAAAGAAATATAGTGAAAATATAGCAAGTGGAAATTAATGGGAAGGGGACAAGGGAGGAAGAAAGGAGACAGAGAGGCAGGAAGAGAAGAGTGAGAGAGAGACAGGGTAAAAAAGGAAAGCAAAGAGAAGAGTGAGAGGAAGGGGGTGCTCCATATCAGGAAGGAATAGGCTAGGCTCTGCGTACCCACCACAGGAGCTCTGGGGACCCACAGAGCCCCTCCCACCCCATTTCACATGTGAACCCCCAGGGAAAGCTGGGAGAAGGCTCTGGAAGCTTATTAAGGCCCCAATGCCAGCTTACAACAGCTCACCAGGGAACAGGGAGTCCACTACCCAGAAAAGCTCCTGAGGTGACAGCACGGCACAGCATTCCTGCACAGCGGGCTGGCCGCGCCCTGGCTCCCCTGGCCCAGCACTCCAGATCTGCTGTGAGCAGCAAGACCCTTACGGTCATGCGCCAGACTCCGGTTTAAGCTCCCACTGAGTTGTAGGATTTCTACCACACTCTGGTCTTGAAGTGACCTTGAGCAAGTCACTCGACTTCCATGAGGCTTGGGGCCCGAATCTGTGAGGCAGGGACAAAAGGCCCATCCCACGAGGTACAAATACAGCCCACAGGAACACACTGCCCTTCATCAGCAAGTGTGGGGTCCTGAGACACTCAGGATCCAAAGCAAACCTGTGAATGCCCAGGGATTGAGGGCAGAACCCCAATGCCGGATGGGACCTGGAAATTCAGATGAACCTCAACAGCAAATTCAGATTTGATGTGCTCTATACAGGTTCACCATTTACTTGCTGTAACATCCCTACGAGGTGGATACTTTTATTGTTCTCATTTTATAAATTAAGAAACTGAGGCTGCTGAAGTTTATATCAACTGTTCCTCAAGGGTCCAGGTGCTCAAGGACTGATGTGCAGGGTCACACTGCAGGGAGCTGGGGAACTCCAAGAGGCGGGGCCTTGAGCAGTTACTTAGGTGAATGAGGTGACCCCATCCTGGGGGCTGCGGGACCCCACCCTGGGGAATGTGGGATCCACCCCTTTGGCCACGAGGTGAGTGTCCGCTCTGCAGGCCATGTGTTCCCTGTCACTGTCATCCTTCTGGCTGCTTCTCACTGACAGTCCCAGAACTCTGACCCTGGTCTCCAGACAACGGCCAAGCCCTGACCTCAGCGCTGGCCACACCAAACTGGAGATTGAGGCTTTCCCAGGCCTCTCCATCTTGCCTCCTTCCTCCTCTTACTTCCCTCCAGAGTCTGCATTAGCAGGAGGCCAGCTAGGGGAAGCCCTTCCTTTCAGTCACAGATCCACTAAACCCCCACAACAAAACAAACTCAAAAACAACAACCAAACTGCGGCTCTGATGGCTGGGTATGTGTGTTTGCAACTTCTGTCAACTGCCTCCAAGCCTCTCTGTCTTTCTCTAAAGACACCATAAAAGGAGAAATCCGAACAGAAACAACCTTGCTATGGAGCAGAGCAGCACATGAATTTATAACAGTCTACATACTCTTGGCATTACCTCACAGCCTGATTCTAGGTTCCACACGTGTGTATAAACCAGGACAGTGTGAAACTCCCAAAAGCTAAGGTGGTCCACACCCAAGTTTGAGCAGAACTTATCAGGCAGCACACAAGGAGACTCTTGGCTTTTGAATTCTCCCATGAAAGGTTAGGTCGGAGTGGGCGATGCCTGAGTCATCACCCGAGAAGTCCTCTCATTTCATGGAGGGCCAAGGTTGCAGGACAGGGACAAAAGGTCACAGAGATAATTAGGGGAAATGTAGGATCCAAAGCTTAAGTTTCGGATTTTTCAGTGTTTAAAACTGGGGCATCCTCTTGACCATGACAGCCACTATAGCAAACAGTAATGCATCATGCATTTCAAAATAGCTGGGAGACACAACATTGAATGTTCTCATCACAAAGAAATACAGCAATAAATGTTTTCGATGATGAATGCATTAAATACACTGATTTGGTCACTGTTCTAGGTGTTCATGTTTTGAAACACCACACTGTACCCCATAAATATATGTGGTATAATCAAAAGACAGTGAATATTGATATTTTTAAACAATGATCACAGAAAAAACACGTTGCCATTAATCCTTCAAAATACAGTACTTCTGCTTGCTTTGCACACAATTACCCCATTGTTCTTTTTACTTTCTGAAACAGTTCTGCAAGTCCTCTTTCATGAGTGTCTTTGGTTGTGCTGTCATGGGACCTTGAGGTCCTGAACTGATTCAAAACTTCTAGCTTTCATGGTTGTTTTGACTTTGGGGAAGAGCCAGAAGTTCCACAGTGCCAGATCTGGTAAATAAGATGAACAGGGACATATTGTAGTATTTTTATTTGACAGATATCGCTGTACCAGAAGCAACGTGTGAGGTAGAGCCTTGTCATGATGGAAGATAGAATCATCTGCCCGTGTGAAAGAGAACTTCCAGGACTGCTTCAGAAAGTGGGATAAGTGTGTTTGAAGTGAGAAGGAGTGTTCCAAAAGAGGTTACTGGCAGTGTGTCTTTTACTATGTTTTTTTTTTTAATTTAAACACTCATTGTGTTTTTGATCACTCCTTGTATAGATGCTCGTGTCACCAAAAAGAAAATAAAAATCTTTAAAATGTACTTCCAATCCAGTTCTTAGAGAAATACAGAAGTAAGAATTCTTTTTTCCTTTGAGGGAGAGTAGTTTCACAGTGGCACAGGCAAGGGAAGTAGGATTGAGTGCAACCCTTTAGTAGGTCTTACTGGGGGTGTTACACAGACTTTTTGATTTAATCTTCACAACCCTCAATAACGTATCAGTGTCACCAGTTCATACAGGGAAGGAGCAGAGGCTGGGAAAGGCCCGGATATTTGCCCACAGCCACGAGGAGATGGAAACCTAGAGTAGAGCCCAGTCTGACCTTCATGTCGATGTTCTGCCCAGGTCGCGCCACAGTCAGAAACCATTTCTTAGCCCTCAAGGCTGGCTGTATTATGGTCCTCATGTTACAGTTAATGAAATTTATCTCTCCTCCAAAAAAAGACTTCCAGGACTGCCCCAGGTGTCTCTGCCCTCTGCAAGGCCACGTAGGGTCCTCAAAGGCCCTCCCCGTGTGTGCTGGCAAAGTGCCACCTTCTAGCCTGCTGGGGCGTCTTCCTGGGGACCCAAGCTCTGGGGACTCCAGAGGTCACTTGGGACTTGTGCGTGGTCAGCTTAACCAGGCAGCATGGCTTGCCAGGGCACAGGCAAAGGGCACTCTCCCCATCCCTGGTGGAGAAACCTCTTATTAGCTCTTGGTCAGGCCAGACCAGTTCCTCCAGTTTTGGTTTTGGATGACTTTGTACACGTTAACCAGCTGATCCCTGGCTAGCTGCAGGTTAGCTCACCAGGCAGGGATTTGTGGGCTTTCTGGTGGGGTGGCGCACTGAATAAAGGGGGTTTGTAGACAGGTTATCTTCCCGGCTGCCCCAGCTCCTGGCTCCCCAAGGGCCAGGTCATCAGCTGTGCTCGGGGACCTGGACACTGGCACAGCCACCTGCTCTCTGGGCCTCTGTGTGGGACCCCTGCAGGTTCCGCTTCTGACCTGACGGCTGCAGCCACTGCCAGTCTCTGCGCTCCTCTCCTGGGCTGGCAAATGACTGCTTCACTTTCTTTGTGAATTTTAGGGCTGGAACCAGGGAAGTGACTTAGCACTGAACGCGGCTAAGCCATGTTCATGTCCTTTGTGTAGCAGCTAAGGACCAAATCATTTTCTTCCTCCCCTGAGTCCCGTCGTTAAACACAAGCACCTGTGCACACATACAGACTGTCCTAAGGCCTCAAAGGGCTTGGCAAATATATTATGTAAATAATGTCTTTGAGGCACCCATGTGCCCTTGGTCTTCTCAGGGTGCACGCTGAAGGGTGATGCAAGTCACTTTGGGTAGACCTAACAGCAGCATTTCCCCGATTTTCACGTCAGAGTCCAGCTGTCTTTGGCAGGTTTATGTGTCATTCTTAGAATCTGTCTGTCTTCTACAGGAAAATCAGATCAGCACCAAATACATTCACCGCTTGAGAAGCTGTATTTGAATTACCAAATAAAGGGAAATAAGTTATAAACTTAACACATATTCCTAGGGATAGATGATCCATCGTTAGATTTGGGTCTTGAAAAACATCTTGCAGAAGTGCATTATCTAATGTCTTTTTAAAAGTCTAACTCACTGCAAGCTACTCTTTCTTTGAACATATGACAATTTAAAACAAACTGAGGTATGGTTAAACGTGACCTATAATTAATGACCAGCAGTAACACCCACTGTTCCAACTACTGGCCTTCAACTTTAAGAAAAACAATTGTGCTCAAATTACTACTTTACTTTTTTTCTTAAAGGTTTACATAAAGTATACAATTCCTTGCTATAAGGATTGCTAGTTAGAAATTTTAACTTTTCCATAACTTCAATTTTAATTTCTTTTATGTTCAAATAGAAATTGAATCTCAGATTTAACAAAATACTCAAACTTGCAATGAAGGGTTAATGCATTTGTTATCAACCACTTCTTTCTATGTACCATTAGACCTTCACCACTTAGGCCAAGGACATAAGATTTATTTTTATTCTCAAAGTTGAAAGCCCATTGTTTTGAGCCATTAACTGATTAACTAGATTCTACAAGCTTGAACCTTGAGCAAGATGGAGTGGGACCCAGCAGACATGCTTTATTTCCTTCTCCTAATGAATTCTGATACAGAAAATCATCCAAACGTCTTCATTTGGCCATACTTTGTTGTGGTCCAGCCTCTGAAGTGGCCTTCTACATGATGCCTCTCCCAGCCACCCCCATACCCTTCTGCAAGAAGACAACCTCAAGTAGGAAACAATCCCAGCATCTGCTTGGGGTTTTACTTTGTGGGTTTATTATACATATCTTAATTCTTCAGGAAACTCCCTGCAGATGTGGAGAAGCCCTCGATCATTGACCTCTTGTTAAAAGACAGTCAGAAACCAGAAACATGACCAGGAAGATAAACAGTTGCTCAGACCTCAGCTGCCTGCCAGAATGGCCACATCTTCACAAATGAGCCTTCCACCCAACTTCATCGGGAAGGGTGGGCCTGGAAGTTCCTTTGTTAAGGTAGAGATGGCACAGCACATGTGCCAGCCACCCTTTATCACAGCCACAACAGACATCACTAATCAATCACCACATCCTCCTCCTCTAAGTCTGAAATCAGTCTTAAGACTCTTGGCCAAAAAGGGTTCTGGCCAGACTCTGCAACACCACATTTAAAATACTTGCTATCCTATGAGTCCTGAGTCCACATCTTACAGAAATGTAGTATTTTATGCCTTTGAAAAGTCTAAGTCATTGAGGACTCTAAGGGATAAGGCTGTTTTAAAGGGGTGGGTACTTGGTTGAAGTCGTAAACAGAGTAGGAAATTCTTTTTCTTTGAAATACCATCTCCAAGCCCAACAGTCCTAATGTAAGCAAACAGCCACCAACTGGAAGAGAAGATGCTATTGGTGTGGATGACTGTGTATTTCCTGAGAGCGAGCTATGTGCCAGGCACAGCTCTAAGCGCCTCAGGACCATTGTCTTACATAATTAATAAAAGATGATTCTGATGCTAACATGACCCAGGATCCAAGACTCATTTCGCAGACCCAACATGTTTTGCAGATGAGTACAGCCCAAGTCACACAAGACAGCTGTGTGCCAAGCATGTGCTCACCCGCCCAGGACCTGAGCACCATGAATTCTGCTCAGGAAGGAGGGTCTTTTCTGAAATCTGGCACAGCCCTGACCCATCTGTTCCACTCTGTCATTTAGCCACATTCTAGTTCTCAATGTGCAGCTTCAAAAAGCAGCAGACTTTGAAGCATATTCGCCCTGTGTCCCAGACGGACAGCACGGCTTCCATGAAGGATATGTGTTTTCCTTCTCCCATCTACCATCTCTGCTGACAGCTCTGAGAGTTGTGAGGCCCACAGATGTACCCATCAACAAATCCAGATGCTGCCAAGGGCTTAATTCAGAGAACTGGAGAGAGGGAGCCCTTTTGCTTCTTCTCCTGGGTTTAGCTCAGATCCTGGCATGTGGAGACATTTGCCCTGGTGGGCCAGCCTTTGGCCACAGCTTTGGCCAACGCCAATTCCAGAGTCATTGGCTCTGGGGGATTATCTATGGATTCTAGGTGACAGCCTTGCACCAGCTGCCCCTAGAGCTAGAAGATGAGAAAGCACCAAGCATGATGATGACACTAGCAATAAAAATGAGCTACCAATTTTATTGCATGTTTAGTAAGTGCACGGGAAATATGCCAGATCTTTCACACACACTTCATCCCTGAACTCTCCTATGACCTTTAATTTAGAAAGGCTGCTAATGTTTACTTCTTACAGAAAGTACTGTAGATTAATTAGGCATTAATTTCACTCCCAATTTGTGAAAAAGTGAGAATTCCCCTTGTTTTGGGGGGTTACATTTCATGAAGAAAAATAATCCTTATGTATATGCTTTGGACTGTCTTGTGGAAAAGAACTAAATAAATTCTCAGTTTATGGCTGTTAGAGTTGCTGATATACTGCTCTGGCTTCCTAGTCACTGGGTGTATCTAATCATACATGATGTGAATTCTCCATAATGTGAATTCTAAACCTTCTAAACAGTTTCTTTAAATGCTCTCATCATCTCAGTTCCTAACACACAACAGGGCTACAGACAGGCCTACAGACAGTGCATTTCTTGAGGGCAGAGGTTGTATCTTACTCATCTCTGAATTCCACATATTTGGCATAAGAGAAATAGCTGATAAATGCTATTTGAGGATAAAGGACCAAAGGGAAGGAGAGAGGGAAAAAAGAAACCACAGCCTTCTTGAGCACTGTCGTGTCAACTAAAGTTAACGCGGTTCCAGTAAACATCCATTGAATCCTGCAAGAAAATTTGTTATCCGCTTGATGCAAACTTAAAAATCAGGTGTGTGGAATAAATATTGGCTTTATTGAGCAAGAAATAGCACTCAATAAAGTATGTCCCAAAAATTATTCCCCAGCGACAGCCACAACCACTTGTCCCCTTTGTGTAGCTGATTCTTGGGAAAACAGAAATGCCCAGGCTGATGCCATGGGAATGCCTTCTGTGGTCTCTGCCCTTCTGCATTGTACCAGTTGCCAGCCACTCAAACCCACGTTTTTCCTGTCCAAAACTGTAGATGCCAGAACGACAAGGCTCCTGGCCAACGGGAAACAAAGGCTCAGCCTAATGAGAACATGTTGAGGGTGAGAAAGCTAAAGTTGGAGAGGCCACGCATCAGAGATGGGAAGCTACAAGAGACAGCTGTTTGGAATCTCAACCAGCAGTTCTCCACTTCTACGACATGGAAGGGTGGCAAGGACAGTAATGAGGGGCCTTAGGTTGGCTGGGACCCACTCCACAGAATACATGACTGGTCTGAAAGCCAAGCCTCAAGAGTACACAGCTCAAGAGCTTTTCAGCCCAGGAACTCAGAGAAAGGAAGCTCAGCCTCTGGGGCTGAAGTGCTAATTCTTTTGCTATATCCTGCTTCTTCAGCCAGAAAGTACAATGTCCAAATGGCCCTTTCTGACAAGACCCCGTGGGCACCAAAGAGGGAAGACATCCTTTCCACCCAACCACCCCAGTTTCAACCCAAGGAGCAGCACTATCACAGAGGCTTTAAGGGGAAATACTGAAACAGAAACTGGGTAAGCTGCACTGGACCCCAAGCTCAGAGGGCTCAGCATGCAGTCGGTCCATGGATTCATCATGCCAGTGCTGAATGAGTCCCTTCTTTATACAGGCGCCACTGTAGGTGCTGCAGATACAGGTGGCAACACACACACACACACACACACACACACACACAGAGCTACCTTCTGGGTTAATGATCTTTACTGTCAATAGGGCAATTGAGTCATAAAACACTCAAGGCTTTAACTTGGGTTCATATCCCAGGCACTCTGCATTCTAAGTTGCTGACCCATGCACCTGACTTCCCAGGGTTCTTAGAGGATTAAATTAAGGAAGTAATTTGAAAGACCCTACACAGAGTCCTTTCCTCTCCACGGTTTCCTGATTGCGTGCCCAGTATTCTTCCTCCTACATTCCACAGCCAAGAGTGTCCACACGTGCATATACCCATACGCACCCAGTGACTGTGTGTCATCCTTAAAACTTAAGATGTCTGCTCCCTGCATCTTCCAGCTGTGGGACCCAGTGGTGGGTATTTACGCCACCCACGAACATGAATGCCCTTGGCAGACCTCCAGCTAGAGCCAGTGCAACTGAGCAACAGCCCCAGCTGCTTGCCCTGAAACCCACTCTGCACCAGCTCTGGCACCAGGCTAGGCTTCCCACACACGGCTCCTGGGGGCCAGAGCTGACCCAGAGGAGCGCTGAGGCAGAGCTACTCCTAGGAGACCAAGGGCTCCTCTGGCTTCAACGGCAAGACTCCTCGGTGCCACTGTGGACCCTCCTTGGTAATGCAGGGTCCATTCCACCAACCTCCCTTCCCTCACCCCTTCCAACAAGGTCACACTTCCTTCTCCCAGGCTGTCTCCCCTAATAAAGCCCTCGTACCTCGATGCCCACTTCCTGCAAGACCTGACAAGCAGAATGGTATCGTGTATCATTTCAGATGTGCAAGCTGAAGTTCAGGGCACAAGTAGTTAATTCAAGGTGACACAGCAGGTGAGTCAGGTATGGGGGCGCACAAATCTAACCCCAGAATAATGGGAGACTGAGGCGGGAAGATCAAAAATTTCAGTCCAGCCTGGACAATTTAGTGACTTAGTGAAAACCTGCCTCAAAATAAACAATAAATAAGTAAGTAAATAAGTAAATAAAAGGACAAGGGTGTAGCTCTATGCAAAGATCCTGAGGAGTCCAATACTTCATACAAAAAAGGAAAAAAAGGCTATGAAGCAGTACTGGCTCTGTATGACTCTAAACTCCCCTCCCTTGGAAAAGGCAGCCAAGACATGGTCCCAGGGAGTTTTGTGGGCAGCAGTATGCCTTCCCTCCTGCCCCCAGCTTCCACAGCTGACTGCGGCTGGCAGAGCACAAAGCCCAGGCCTGCAGCACCTAAGCCTTTGGTTCCTCCATTGGCTCCAGGACCGGCCTGCGCTATCCTGGCCAGAAAGGACCTCTGGGGCTCAGCCTGCCCGCCCTCTGGTCCCTTTGTAGTCACAGCAGGTTTCTGCATTTACTGAGTGTGTTTGCAGACAATCATTTCATGAAAGTAATTCTCTCTGACTTGGAGCCAGGGAGCCTGATAATTCTATGACTCTTCAAACGCGAAGTTCAACGCAAAGGCACATTTATTTCTCCCCAGTGATCTTGGCCTCCTGCGACCCAGCTGTCTTCAGATGAAACCAAGTGTTCCTGTATCCACATCCAAATTTCCTTGGCCTGTCCCACTTCAGAGTTGCTTCCCCAATACTAGGAAGAGCCCAAGGAAGGGCGGCCACCCCTCCATCACCGCCACAGGCCAAACACACTCCCTTTATACCTAGGTGGCTGGGAGTCGCCCAAACACCATCTCAGGAAAAGAAATCAATGCTGTCTCAATGGCTGTAGCAGAAAACTAGAAGGGGAGACAAACAGCTCTGCCGGCCAAAGGCCAGTGAGAAGAGAACAGAGGAAAACAGCTCTGTTCCATGTGCACGTCCCCGGAGTAACACAGGTGGGACAGCAAATTAGCACAGCCTTGCTCCATGCTTGCCAAGGCTGCATGGCCAGTGACGCCACGGGCTTGCATCTGTGTCATCCAAACTTCTGATCTGCAGACTGATGTCTGTTTTATTTTAAGTTACCAACCCAACCTCTCTCTCATTCTTGGCAACCAGCAGAGCAACGGGGCGGAGACAGCAGCAGCAGAGACAGAGAGTAAAAGTGAGAAGAAGTGAGTGGGGAGGCAAGTGAGCTCGAGCCCAGCCTAGGTGACTTAGTCCCTAAGAAAAATACTTCAAAAGGGCAGAGTCACACCAGTCACCTCAACAGAGCTGGACTCTAACTCAGGTGTGCCACATTGTTTGCCAACATGGCGTCCCATGCTTTCAATAGTGCCAAAGCACACATGCACACGCATGCGTGCGCACACACACACATACACACATGTATGTACACACATGCAGGTGAAATGGGTTTATAAACCAGTACCTTGGGGGAGCACAGGACTGCTTTCTTCAACTGCATCTCAAAAGAATTGAGAAGCCAAGAAGAGAAGGGCAGACAGTTACTGCAGGCGGCCCCAGAGTCAGGCACTGTGTGCCAATGAGTTACACACGGGGCCATCCAATCCCTGCAGGAACTGCAGAAAGCAGATCCTAGCACCACCTCTACTATTACTAAATTCATGAACTAAATTTTTCCCATGATTCTAGTCACAGACTTTGTGAACTGCAGTACCACTGTATTGTTTTTATTATTTTCATCCTACAGAAAAAGAAACTGAGCTCAGAATGGTACATGCACTTTGCCATGGTCTCCTAGTTAGTAACCCGAACCTGGATGTTAACTGTGTCAGTGTGACATTAGTACCTCTCCTACCAGCTGCAACAATGCTTGACTCCCTGTGTTTACCGGAATCCACTGTGTAGCAGATGGTTTAACATGTCCCTGCCAGCTTGAATGACTAGTGGTACATGCATGACTGTCCCACTTGGTGACATGGGGTGGTATAAGCCACCCAATGGGACAGTCATGCATGTATGAGCCTGTAGTAAATGTCTTAATCATACTACCTTATGGAGTTCTTATAACTAAAACATTTGTCTGACCCATTTCTGAGGGCTGGGAAATGGACTCGGGAAGATGAATTTAATAAAGGTCTTAGAGTTAGTTGGTAGGGGGACTCTGAAAAGAGCCACATCTCAGTGGCTCCATACACCATGAACCCTCCTCAGGGCCACATCCAGGAGGGTCACACAGGGCCATCCCTCATTTGGCCCTGGAAGTCATAACTATACTGGAGCCATGATGTTAAATACTGACTGAACATCTGCAATGTGTTACCACAGACCTCTCAAGTGAGTGGCTTCACATCAGTTTTATGGTGGGCAATTGAAGACTCAGAAAGACAGGGCCATACCAGTCACCTGAGGAGAGCTAATCTCTAACTCAGGTCCGCCATGTTGCCTGCCAACACAGTGTCCCATGGAAGACCATATTGACCCAATCTTCGCCTTTCCACTTCATTAAAACATGGCTTTTCACTGAAGAAACTCTAAGCCATGTTGTTAAAGAAGCAGCAAAGGAAGTCTCAAGATTTGGATTTCTTAAAAGAACCTTCTAGAAGTTATGGCCAGTGTGGGTCACTCAGAGGTCTGGCCACCTTTCCCTCCAAGTGAACTTCCTCAGGCTGAGCCCTCCCACAGTCTGCCTCAGCCTTCCTGGGAAACATCTCCATCTTTTCAAGGCAGTGAGATTCCAGCCATGGCCTGACCTCAGCCTCAGCCCGGCCCACTCTCTGTCGCCAGGCAGCCAGTCCTTGTTTTTCCTCCCATGGTGATGGATACAACCTGTCAGGAAAGCTGGGAATATTTTTAGCTCCTAACTGATTTTTATCTAAATTTAACTTTGGGCCACAGCACAGCACCCGCTGATGTACGGTACATGCGGAGGGCAGCCAACGTTTTCGTGGCCAGACATCAGAACAGAGGCTTGGTATTCCTCACATGCCCTGGCTCTGCCTTAGGCCAAAAGGAGGCCAGTGGCTCTTCAGGAAAAGGCTCTGACCTTACCATACTGTAGCCACTGGACTGGAGAGTTAGAGGGAATCTCAGAGATTATCTGACCCCCCTCATTTGGCAAATGGGGAAACTGAGGCCCAGCAAGTTTAAGTGACACCCTTGTTTTTATCATGATACCGCACTGCCCTACATTGAACATGGTATACAAATCAGATGGCACATCTGAAGAGGGCCATAACTTTTTATTCTATGAATCATAAAATCAAGGGTGCTGTGTCATAAGCTCACATCAGTTGAACCATGATCTCTAGAAAGTGGTGACAATTGCCTGGTTCAGCATATTTAATAAGCCCTGAGAAGTGGACTTTTTCCAAAGTTCAGAGTCTAAATAAAGTTCCAACTGAACAACGTGATGAGTCATTCACCCTGGCTAGCACGTAGGCTCTTGGACAGTAGCGGATTATCAGTGTGATTCACCTTGATAAATATTTATTAAATGGCAGACTGACTGACTGAATCAAAGAATAAATATGAGGCTTTTTGTGTATTGATTTTGTATCCTGCTACTTTGTTGAATTTGTTTACCAGATCTAGGGGTCTTTCAGTGGGTTTTTTTTGGGGGGGGTCTCTGTTATGTGATAAAGGATCATGTCATCTGCAAATAAAGATAGTTTGATGAACTCGTAGTAACAACACACAAGTGGTGACAGTGGGTACCGGGTCTTGTTCCTGACTGTAGGGGAAATGCTTCTGGTTTTTCTCCATGTATTATGATGCCGGCAGTGTGTTTGTCACAAAGGGTTTCTATCAATTCGAGATCCGCACCTTATTTTCAATAGGGCTTTCTCCACGCCTTAGCTGACTGCTGGTAGGTAGAGGAAAGCCACAAACAAAGCAGGAGGAGACTAGCTTTTTCTCTTCGCATCCACCCAGGTTTGGGGCAATGCTATCTTCTTTACACAGGCCAGCAATGAAAGGCTACTCGGCCTCCCCAGATGCCCACCATCACCTCCTCAGGGGGCCTGGCTGCATGACTGAACATTGAGTTAAAAAGAAAAGAAAATAGGGAAATAAAGATAAGCAGCAGCATAAAAGCACAGTGAAACAGCTGATTAACTGCGGAACAGTCACAGGGGTCCCCGCAGCACCAGGCAGGGACAGAGGCTTCTCCTCTGAGCCAGGGTTTGGGAAAGCAGGACACACAGCCAATCCGCAAAGCAGGACGTAGACTGTGGCTTTGCTTTTGTTCCGTTTCTCGCTCTTGGAACTCTGTGTTGGAAGACGCAGTGGTCACTGGTTTATTTAAATTGTGGAATCCTCACTCCCACACAGACATCACTGGATTAATGACCACATTCTGAGGCTCCGATGGTGTCCCCAGCCCCACGCTACAATGCATTTATTTTCACAAGCGAGTCACTAAATATATAAACAGAAAAGCTTGTTATCTTTGTGTATTTGAAGGCACATGATATGGGGGACTGGGATGAAGAGAAAGGAGAGAAAAAAGCAGGATTTTTAGAAAGTAAGTCCAAATACAGTTTTATTTATTGATTGCCCATTATAGGTTCAGCACTGCAAAAGAATTTTGGGAGAGGGGGTTGAAAAGCCATGGATGTAAGAGTTTAAAAAAATAGAATTTTTGATTTCACAGAACTTTAATGTGTTAGGGAACACTCATATATAAAATAAGTATCCCCCCCTTCAAACAGATTAAAGCATTTAGCGAATTGGTCTTACCAATTATGTAGTTCAGAGTCCCAAGAAAGTTAGTTGTGTGGGGGGAAGGTGAGTCAAGGAGGCCTTCCTGGGGGAGTAAGCCTAGGGAGGCTGGCCAAGGCTGGCAGGAGCTTCTGGACACAATGGCAAGGACAGGATAGTGCATTTCCCTCCGTGGCTATGGGCATTTATGTGTTTCACGGAGGCGGGGGAGGCCTCCAAGAAATAGAATGAAGAGAATATACAACTGTTTATGAATCCCCAGTTCACGCGCAAAACCCTGGCTTGTCCTGCCCCTCAACAGATGCTTCCATGCACGCTGTGTCCAGTGATGATCACGCCAATCTGAGAAGACAGTCCTGTCCCAAGTCACAGGTGAACAATCGAGCCTTACGGACACTGGACGTCACCGTGAGAATTAGAGACAAAGTGCTGGTCTCTGATCAGCCTTGCACAGCTATATTCCTTCCACTGAGTCTCACTGGGGGGTGAGTTTCAGGCAGTCCACAAATAAACTCCTATTCTCTTTCCCTGCTGCTCATCTCAATAACTTTAACTCAGTTAAAGTTAGTCCTCATTCACGTTACAGTTTTCCACTTTTCCATCACCACTACTGCCATCTCCATCACCATTCCCACCACCACCATCATCACCATCACCATTTCCATCACCACTACTGCCATCTCCATCGCCATTCCCACCACCACCATCATCACCATCACCATTTCCATCACCACTACTGCCATCTCCATCGCCATTCCCACCACCACCATCACCACCATCCACCACCATCATTGCCATCACGGCCATCATCACTACCACAATTATCATCACCATCAGCATAATTATCAGCATCACCATTGCCACCACCATCACCATCACCACCACCACCACCATCATCTCCACCACCAACACCCTCACCACTATCACAATCACCACCACCACCACCTTTACCAGCTGCATAATTGTTATTAAAATCCCAGGTCATAAACAAAATCCTAACTGAACCACCATCCTCATCACCACCACCCTCACTCTTACCATCACTACCACTATCATCACCATCAGCATAATTATCACCATCGTCATCACAACCTAATGACCATCATTAACACCACCACAACCATCATAACCATCATCACTAGAATTATCACCACCAGCAGCATCATCACCATCATAATGATTACCACCAACATCATCATCATTACAATGATGGCCGTATCATCATCACCGTTACTACCACCACCACCATTATATCATCACCTATCATTTATTGAGACTCGGGACGCGGTACTGACACTAGCTCTAAACAAGCATTCATTCACTGAATCCTCACAACTACTCTGTAGGCTACATCCCATTTATTATTTTCACTTTGCAGAAGAAGAGACTGAAGCTTGGGAAGTTTAATCACATTAATGATTGATTCTGGATTCAAATCACATCTTTATCCCATGCCATCTCCTCCAAGCTATACCCAACTGACTAAATTCTAGCTCTGCAGAGATGTTACATGGGATTATCAAGCAGATGTTCTTGCTCTACTTGAATACAACATTTATTACAGAGGCGGAAACTGTCAGAGGATTTGTCATAATGTATTTCACATGCAGATCGTTAGAATTACTCAAGGGTGAGAGGGAAAAAATTCCCAATAAAAATCTTTGTTTCTGACTTTGATATCATCAAAAACCTACAGTATCCCCTGGACACTGGACTCTGCCTAGAGTTTCTAGATATTCTCTTGTTTAATTAGTGTGATACTCAGAAGTTAAATGAGCTCTAATTTAGCATTTTCTCTGACTTCTATCTGGTCTGGTCTTGGCATTTAACCAACTAAGCCCCAACCACAGAAAGTGTGGAAAATTCCTGTGCAGTTCCTATTTTAAGCCCATTGTACAGATGTGGAAATTGGGGTTTGCAGCAACCAATCATGAGTCATATGACCTTATGCCCTAGAGTTCCAAGGAGGACTTGGGCTTGCAACCTATCACACTGTGAATGCCCTTAGAGCATTCTGTGGCTCTCTGGGCATCCATGCTTCTTGCATACTTTTTTCCCTGTGCTTGACTCCTTCCTTCCACTGGGCTGTGAATTCTGTCAAGACAAAATTGGCTTCTCAGTCACTCTATCACCAGTGCCAGCCTCCAGCTGGCTGGTACCAGGTGAGTCCCCAAGAATGATTGAAATGAATAATGAAGAGAAAACTGAGGGTTTGGAAAACACAAGGAAAGGAAGAGATTGCACTAGAAGTTAAAGATAAAAAGTCTCATTCTTCTGGATGAAAGAAATGTCTTGCACATGTATGAAGGGTCTTTTGTAACATGTATACAACAAATAAAACCTGGAAATAATCCTCATTTTCAACACAGTAACTTGTCTTGGGTTGTACATACATGTTACCATACACTCTAGTAATGAAACACCATAGAGCTATATAAAAAGGATACAAGCATTGGCAAAAGGGACTTGTTCTTGAGAGGTCACAAAAAGAAATCTTAGCTATGACAACTATTTCCAGTTCTCCAAAGGACCACAACATGTAAACAGATACACAGTAGATGTGCAGTATTCAAATCTCATTAAAAAGGCTCCTTAGGTGAGAATAATGACAAGAAAGTTGAGAAACACTGCTATCACAGATTATTTCATGACATGGGTTGATGCTAAAGATGCGTGCTATGTACTCTAGGGGTGTGACATCACTTTTGTAAAACACACAGGAATATAATCTACGTACAAAGACATTTGAATCACTAGAAAAGAATAGAGATCACAATTTTAGTAGCATTCTTGGAGAAGGACTTATAGATTATTTCTATTTTTTCTTGCATATTTGCATTTTCAAAGTTCCTGGAACAAACGTATTCCTTACGAGAAAAAGACTCTCTGTGTGTTTCTAAGAGTCAGACCTCTGGGTAATTCAGTGCACCTCCAGAAGAACACACAGGCAGCCTTGATTTAAGGTACTTCCTCGTTTTCTTCCAATGAGCTGGCTTTTCTCTTGCCACTCTGCGACATGCATTCAATTTTATAGCAGGCTGTGTTATAACAACTCTCACTTTGTGCTTAGGATGACCTTCCTGGACCCCAAACCAGTATGAAGCCCTGCAGTCTGCTTCCAGGGGAGCAGAGTAGACATGACATCTTGCTAATGCATCCTTGCACTGAGCTCCAATTCAGTCCCTCACTGGCCAGCAGGACAAGCCCATCTGGTTTCCACCTGGCCTCACAGGGACCTGGCTGGTTTCTCCTCCTTTCCTAAGATGGCAGCAATTATCTATTCCTTGGGCTTCCTCCCCTGTAAGGCGGCCACAGGCAAGCGTGGGTACCTCTCCTGGACCACAGTGCTCAGTTCTTTACGATGGTGCCAGTGAGCAAATAGCTCCCAGCTATTGGTGCCTTCTTGGACAGCCATCCCTTCGTGTGTGAGGGGAGCTGGTTCCAGGAAGCCTTATGCTCATCCAAATCCTTGGATGCTCAAGTGCCTTATGTAAGATGGCACAGTATTTACATGGAACTTATGCACTCCTCCTGTGTCCTTTAAATCATCTCTATAATGCCTACTACCATGCAAATACTATTTGCATATAAAAGCTGTGGTTGTACTCTATTGCTTGGGGAATAGTGACAGGGATAAAACCCTGGATATGTTCAGTGTAGATGCAATTTTTTTCCTGGATGTTATGATCCAGGTCATTTGGGTCCACAGATGTCGTGCCCACAACTATAGAAACGCCCAGTACAACTACTGTGTGCAAGCCTCCTTGTAGTCTCCTCACATGCTGGATCAGGACTAGGCTGTGTCACCAACAGAGAATAATGAAGACGGTGCCCTGTGGGAAGGAGTCAAGGTCCCCAGCCACTGCCAGCATTGGTGAGCATGCCACTCTGTCAGTGCACCCTCTGGCACCAGCCAGCACTTGCCTGCTACCCCCAGAGCCCAAACCAGAATCACTCAGCCGGGTCACTTCTGAATTCCTGAAACTCTGTAGGATAAGTAACTATTCATTGTTACTTGAAGCCACTACATTTTGGGATAATCTGCAACAATGAATAAATAATACATTTGATTTTATGATTCTATTCTTGCCAATTCCATGGGAAACAAACCAATTTTAAACAGGAAGAGATCCCCAAAATTCAACAAGCCTCATCAGTTATTCTGATCTGTTCATTGGACTAAAAACTTCCTTTTTCCTACCCTGTTTTCTTTTCTTTTCTTTCTTTTTGTTTTTCAATTTGTTTTTTGAGATAGGTATGTAATTTAGAATGAAATGAATTCACTATATAGCCCTGGGCAGCCTAGAACTCACAGCTGAGGCTCCTGCCTCAGCCTCCCAAGTGCTGGGATTGCAGGGGTACACCACTATGCCTGGGTTTCTGGATGGTTCTGATAACCAAACCCAACCCTCTGTACGAAGGGCCGAGTTTGTCAAGTCGCCCTCCTCCAGTCTCAGCCTCCGGGTCTCATTACTTCATGGAAACCCTCTGTCCTGGCAAATGAGTTAGTAAGTACAAACTAGGAGATGAAGGGTACATTTCCTCAGCATTCCTAAAAAGTCACCAATCCCTTCCAGGCTGAATTCCACAACACTGTGTAACCTGCAATGGGTTTGACAGAAACCATGATTAGGTCCATTTTAATGTACTCCAAGGTTGTTTTCAACTTAATTTGACCCATATTAAAAGAAAAAAATTTACTGTGTTCTGAATTAGTCCTTTACTTTTTACTGGTCTTTGATTGTTATTCATATTTGCAATCGTTGAATCTGGCTTTTATTTGTTTTAGCTGCTTTTCAGGGTTTTAAAAAGTTAAAAAAAAACTTGCCCATCTTAAATTGACTGTAATAATTTAAGATTCTTTTAAACTTTGCTCACATCAGCCCATTTGTTGTTTTAACAGGTCTTAAGTTGTTTCAGCTGCTTCTCAGTTAAATAATTTAGCTTTAAAAAAAATTATCGTCTGATGTTAGAACATTTCAAGAATGCAATGGTGATTATTTCAGCATTGTTACAATCACAACTGCTTTTAATAATTTACTTAGTTCCAATCTATTCTTGGAATATGATTTCAAAATGCTTCAAGGAAGGAAAACAATTCAGAGAGACTATATTACTAGCATTATACTTTCCAAGAGAGGCTGGGAAGAAAGTTTAAAAGAGGACACTAGGTTTTGAAGATATTGGCCCTATTTCTTGACTATTTTAGTCACAGTGTCAAGGATGAGCTTAATGTCCCCGCACTAAGCCCAAATTGGGTCACCTCTCTGAACCTTGGTTTATGCACACGTAAAATGAATGTGGTTTTCATATACTTGGGGCCCACTTCAGAAGACCACAGGGCAGTGTCAGGATAGCAGATCTACTCTCCATAATGGACTTCTACTTGCTTTGATCTTACCATGGTACACGGACAACCGGTATCACTTTCCACCAATCAAAAGTCCCAGTGAAATAAATACAACAGAAAGCAGAGTAGTGCTATTATACTGCCTCAGCACATGAAAGGTGAGCTTAGTTTAAGAATAAAGAAAAGGGCTGGGATGTAGCTCAGGGGTACAGCATTTGCCTAGCACACTGGGAGGCCCTGGGCTCCATCCTGGCACTGCCGCTCATAAAAGAATAAATGCGTAACTACTACATTTTCCTTGATGTTAAAAAAAAAAAAAAGATGCAGTTTGGGATTGAAGGAGAACAGAAAGAAATGACTCCGGCCCTTCAGGCTTTACTGGTTGGCATGCAGTCCACCTCTAACCAAGGGGTAGGCAGAGCGAGCCCCCCACTTTCCGGGAAGTGGTGTAAGATCAGGGAGTGAAGATGCAGAAAAGCGCTGTTCCACTCCAGGCACAGGTGTCCTTAGGCCACTGGGATCTTCTCTTGTATGTGCTGTCCGACTCATGAACAGTCCGACTCATGAACAGTCCACGTTCCATCAGAAGGCCAAAATCTTAGTGACACCTCCAGGAGGAGAAAATGATTTGTGACACAGAGAGGCATCCACCTTGCTGGATGGTGGTGTCCTCATGGGAAGGAAAAACAGGGACCAGCTTGGGGGAGGGCAGTTGCCACAATGCAGCAATGCTCAGAAGATGACAAAAAAATCTTCAGGTTTTGTGTGGTTTTTTGCCATCTGGGTTAACTGGTAATATTCAGTACATTCCAAATGTACACAAAATGTTTCCTGAAGTCAAATCATATACAAGCTGTGGAATTAGACCAGTAGTGGGAAACCTACTGGCATCCGTGCATGGGCACCCAAAGCCCTCTCTCTCAGCCTTTGAGCCAAGTCACCCTGGCAGCTTTGGGTAACAGCTGCTTTTTCTAAACTAATACCTCAGTATTCAGGCTTAATTGCAGTGCTGGTGCACCGTGATAAATAAGTGGGTTCTGGTTTGCAGCTTGGGCACTCGGTCTCTAGAAGGTTCACCATCATCTTAGACTGTGACACGATTATAAAAAGTGACATGAGGATGACTCTTACACAGTTAACCCTGATATCAGAAGATGACTCATTCAAACCCAACTTGGGGAACCAGGAGCTCACCCAGGCTAACCCAGTAGACTCTGAAGTCAGCAAATGTGAACCCCTGAGTCAGCATTTCCCAAGACACCTTTTAGACAATGTCAGGGTGAAGAGATCTCAGTTTAAACCACAACAACCCAAATTTTAAGATGGCTCCATTTTCTTGAATGCTTTGGAGAAGACAGAGTACACTTTGGAACTAAAAAAGGATTTGTTAGGTGGGCTTTGGGATGTTTTAATGAGAATTTGGAATTGCTGTTCTGTTAACATGCTAGCATTTCTTGTTCTTCAGTGAGATACAGCAGATGAGTCCTAAGATGATCAGTGAGGGTCATGGTAGAAACAAACCTGTACCAAACAGCATCCAAAAAGCATTCTCTTTCAGTTTCTCTAATAGATACTGTGAAAGTGAAAGGAGAAGAAACTGCTCAACAAGAAAGAGCATCTGGGATGGGGGAAAAGGAGAAAAGAAAGAAGGGAAAAGATCATATATATGTACCAAATATCTATCTATCTATCTATCTATCTATCTATGTTACAAATTTAAGTATCATATATATATATGATAGATAATTATACTACTAATCTATAGTAGTTTATCTTTTTGATATAATTTTATGCTTTCTTGTTTGATCATCTTTTCATGCCTGGATCTTGTAGTCTGAACAACTATTTTGAAGATAACAATATGCAATATATTAATCACTGTTAGTCTCTGATTACTGTTTTGAAATTCTTTATCATTGTTTTTATTCTTTTCTCATTAAAAAAAAAAAGCATTCTCCACGCACAAACATCCAGCAGAAATTCGAACTGTTACACCCAGGAACTCGGATTCCGACTCACATTCTGCGTGCCACTGTGACCAAAACTGTGACCTAATCCTGGAGTGGAGTGAGCTCCATTCTGCAGATGATGAAATTAAAACTGTGAAATCCAGCTGCTTATCCAAGACCACACACCGAGCTAGGGTAATCTCAGCGGTCCAGGGGCCAGTGCGGGGCTCTGCTCTCCCTAATCCTCGTGCAATGGCTCCCTGCCCCCTGCTTCTTGGGTTCTCCCTGGACAGCACATGCCTTCTCCAGCTAACCTAGGTCTGTGTGCTTTCTAAGTCTTGGATTCACTTTCTCTGCTTCCCATAGGATCAGGCCTCTTTGGAACCATGTGATTGCAGATGTGCTGAACTCAGCCTCAGCCATAGACCCTGGGCTCTGGGTTCCCATCAGTTTGTATGACCTCAAAAACTCTTTCTCACCAATGCTGCTGCAGTCAGAGGCTGAGAACCACCCCCAAAGCCTTTGGCCTTTCCTATTAGGATGTATACAGGAAACTTTACGTAGGGCTAGGAATCTTGTAACAAAAGGATAGACGGATTAAGATTAAAGTGGCATTTGGCATGCCTGTAATCCCAGCATGTAGGGAGGCTGAGGCAGGAGGTTCACAAATTTGAGTACCACGTGGGCAATTTAGCAAGATCATATCTCAAAATAAAAAAGGAAAGGGTTGGGGACATAGCTCAGTGGTACAGCAACCCTGGGTTCAATCCTCCATACTGCAAATGGCCCAGGAGCAGCAGACACCAAGCTACTCCTGCTTCATTCCATACTTTCATCCGTCCCCCAGCCACTCCCTGGCTCTCTGTCTCTCATCACTGGCCTCCTTGGCTTTCACTCCAGGGCCTTCCAACTGCTCTGTCCTCACCTATATTCATTCTGCCCTAATTCATGTCCACTTTGGAGGTCTGGTTATCTGGAGTTTTTGCCGTCCCAAATTCACCCCTGGGAAGAAACTGCAACTTCTCCTCAGGAACCTTCCCCACGGGTGGCCCAGGTAAAGAGGAACACATAACTCCAGGCTCTCTGAATCCTTCTTCCCACTACCACTACCAAAAGCCACTGGTCGGTGGGTGCTGGGCAGGAAGTACGCTCCTGGGTCCCACTACTTCATTTAGTTTTAATGGTGGTGGTGTTTGGAATCAAACTCAGGGCTTCACATGTGCTTGGCAAATTCTCTACCATGGAGCTATACTTTCAGCCCCAACTACTTCCTCTTTTCACAGTAACAGCAGGGAGGATCAGAAAAGCCATGAATCCTTTGCTAACCAAGCACGCCAGGTAGCTTATCTCATCTAATCAACGGAACTCTGCAAAGGTAGATTCCATGATTCCTCCCCCCTCATCTATAGAGATGCGAAAATGAAAGCTTGAAGAGGCTGAGTAATTTGTGAAATGTCAAGACTGAGTGATGGATCAGGATTTGAAACCAAACTCTCTTAGTCACTTTCCTTGGTGCTGGGACAAAATACCTGACATTTGCAATTTAAGGGAGGAGAGGTCTATTTTGTCTCACGTTTAAGTGCCTAGCCAGGGGGTCCAAGGCAGGATGGCATGCAGTGGAACATGGTGAGGAGAGCTGCTCATCTCAGGGCAGCCAGCAAGCAGAACCAATGAAGGGGCCAAGATAGCGATAAACCCTTCCGGGTGACACCCACAGGGACCCTCCTCTTATGACCTGACCCTGCCTCCCAACAGCAAGGCAGCTATGCAATCCATAATCCAGCCATCCTCCCAACACAAATGGCATAGGGGGCCATGTTAGATCTAAACCGTAACACAGACCGTCCCCAGTCCTCAGTTATCCCAACTGTCACTCAAACAGGCAACCTCTTCCTTGGAATCCTGAGGAAAAACCAATCTCCCAGTCCATTTTACCATCTTCAAAAACGTTCCATCTCATGTACACAGAAATGGTTTCATGGGAGACACACAGCCCTTTTCCTCCGAGGAGACCTTCACTTCCAGTTCTCTCAATCACAAATCTGCTTCCCACACAGAAGGAGCAGAGGCACAGTTGCTTGCATTTCAACCATTTTAGAAACCATTATCCAGCTCTGAAAACTGTCCCTCAGCAGCTCTCCAGACCATGCTTACACAGGGCGAACACTCTGGCAATCCAGTCTGTCTAATCCTTTACGTCCCACCCAATTGTTTTTAGAACCCTGAGTTCAGCCAGCACTTTCTGAGGGATCTCAAAAGGCCGTTTCCGTGGCTCATTTTGCATTACATGAAAATATACATGTCAGGATTGGTAATGGTTTATTAAGTCCCAGTGATAACTACAAAGTATTATGCTTTGGTCTGTTTCCAACACGGGCTCTTCCAGAACAGGCACAATGAAGGTCTTCTCGGAGAGTTCCTAGTTCTGCTCTAGCGTCTATCACATTTTTCCTCTTATAACTCCACTAAGTTCTTGGACCCAACTCTGCCCACCAGATCCTGCTACTCACCAGGCAGCCAGCATGTTCTAGATACAGGTAACCTCACTCTGCTCCACCTCTTGGGCCCTGAGGAACCAAGCACAGGGTCCCCTCCCTAGGAGCAATGGGTACCTGCCCAGGAGTACAGGATTTAGAGAGATGTGATAACAGCCCTGCCCATGTTGAACCACAGTTCTGTATCACTCATCCTCAATGCAGGCAGAACTGCGCTTTGCCTACCCATTCCACCAAAGTGTGGGGCAGTCACCTGAGTAACACCTTGGGCTGTCTCATTCATTTATTCATTCCCTTCTCCACTCTCCTCCCTTTACCTGTCTTTCCTTCACCCCATCCTACTTATGTTTTCTTCCTCTTCTCTCCTTTCTCTTCCTCTACCCTCCTGGCCTCTCCCTGCAAGTCATCAACATCTAACTTCTGATTATTCTTCCTCCTCCTCCTCACCTCCCCC